>BLKR01001905.1:132556-238590 GCA_011170035.1 Teleogryllus occipitalis | reverse complement strand
GATTGTGTTTGCATCTGACAATGCATATTCATACTCTACCCAATGCTCATTTTCTACCAGAGAGTGAATACATGTTTTTGAGTTTTAAAGGGGCCATGTGTGAAAAAATGTTAAAGTAGTTCTCACGTGAAAGTGGGTCGTGAATCCAAGTCTGCCTTTTCTTTTGTGAAGTCTTTATTACGTTTCTTTGAATATTTTGAAGTAACTGATTCCACGTTGAGGAAAAAGTTGCATCTCATGCTCTGTTGTGAGTTGGTATCTAGATTCGACAGTATCTGTCGCCATTCCACTTCTCATGGACCGGACAGAATACAGAGATTTACTGCTAGAGATGGGTGAAAACAGCTGATAGAAGACAACCGGATGCACAACTCAACTTTCTTTGTGTTGATTTCTACGAGTTGAGGGAATGTGAATGTACACGTAAAATAAGATTGAACTACTTTCTTCTCGCTTCTAGTTTTTAACACCATATTTATTTACTGATAATTCACTGATAAAGGGTGTTTCAAACTGTTTCTACGAGCTGAACTAGCACGAAAAGTTTGTAACAACAAGGTTGAACTACTTTTTTTGAACTTATCTTTATTAATAAACTTAACGTGGATGTTTGCGATTTTAAACTCACATTTTAAAAGCCCGTAATCTTATTTGCATAATACAAATACTCATAAAAAATGATTTTTACAATTTTGACCGTATGTTCGTTTGACTTTCTGACTATTCGGGCTAATCTCGGGAATGGTGGGGTTTTCACTATAAGGTAGAGGAAGGTGGAATTTTGTCAGGTAAAAATTATGCTACTCTTCCTCCGATATTTATTTTCTATTATATAAAGATGAATGCCCGTTGTTTTTTCTACAAATCTACAGCTTTATTCATATCTTCATGAAATTGTATTCACCTGACCCTCAAAACAAGAAATACGTTACAGAGGCAAAATAGTTTGTAAAAAGTACTTCCATCTCACAGTCTTGTCCATTAAAGCAAAATTTAAATGCCCACTCTTTCAGTTTTTCGAGAATATCTCAGAACGGAGAGGAAATTCGTTACAGAAAATCAACGGTGTCTAAACGCTAATGAAATTTCCAACTAATGCACTTTAAGAACATGCCGATGGTGCAATTAGGTTCAAAATAATTGACGATCGAAGCCAAAAATGAATTTGTACGGCGTGGGCAGGTCGGGGGATTGGAGAGCGGACGTGGTTAGCGAAGAAGTGGAGCCGGGGGAGGGAGAGTGAGCGGGAGAGCGAAACGAAGTGGGCGGGTTTGGCGGGAGGGGCAGGGTGGGTTGATGAGGGCGGGAGGGGGCGTGGGGTGCACTGGTGTCGGATACATTCCAAATGGACATAACCTACGTAATAGGTGTCCTGCACGTCTTTACAAATTGTTGATGGAGAAACGAGGTAAGCAAGTGAAAATAAATCGTCTCTTTCTCACAAAATTGGAAACGAAGATTAGCAGTAAAATTTATCTCATTAGTTATCTCATTCTCAAAAATAGATTCCCGAATATCTCACTTTACAACTCAGGCATTGCTGAAAACTCACTTTACAACTGATAATACTTTACAAGGTGTTTACGTCGAGTGTGCGAGTGTGCAAGTGTACTTGTATGTCTAGGATTAATTCTTTTTGGGGTATCGTTCCAGAGTTAATCTTTAAATATAAAACAAATCATTATAAATTCCGATCTTCCAATTCGAAATTGAAGCAAATAAAAGGATAAAGATTTTAATTAATATTTTTATCGGCATGATTTTCTTAAAATGAAACATTTCTTTACAAACTACAAAATTTACGAGGTAATAGGTGGCATAGACAAGATAAGTATAGTTTTCCCCTTTTGAAGCATACTATCAGATGAAGCTGCTTAACAACGACAACTACCGAACAACACCTTTGTTATGTAAGTAGGTCGTTTTAGTCAAACACGTTCCACTTACTTAGCTGCATTAAGACCCCTCATTACAACGAGAATGCATAATGTATCACTTCGCTTGCTTGCTCACGACAAATTACGAAAACAAAATGAAAATTAATTTCTGAATGAAGAAGAATATTTTTCACCAACATTTATAATTTCAATTATGATTGTGAGAACATGAATGCAAACATTTCACAATGAATATACCTATTATTATTAAAGACAATTCAGCCGTCATGGATTGCGAGTAAACCTAGTGGCCGGAAGAGAGGGTTCGAATCCCACATAAAGTATGGATGTCTCTATCGTGTGATTAGAGCACCGTTGATCATTCATATCAGTACGTATTATATTTGAACTGCCAATCATTCATTATAATCACCCATCCCCATAAATGAATTAATTATAAAACTGGCGGGGTCACCGAAATGGTTGAGTTTGAATAGAATAGACATCTCAAGTTCCTGAAAATACAGTGACTGGTGGATGGCAGCCGGGATGGAGGGCATTCGGAGACAGGGAGAAAAGCTACATTTATTAAAACAAAACAAGACGAATAAAGACTAAAGACTACTATCAGTTATGCGCATGGTACAAAAAACAATACAATTTGTTAGTAGCCTGTTTTTGAGCTGATCTCGGAAACGGTTGAATTTTTAATAAGTATTTTTTTCAGGCATTAATTTATTTTGATATGAAGACAAATCATGGCACAATTTAAGCACTTATATTTCGATGGTCGGTTATCAATGTGCGATTATAAAACATTTTAACTTATGATACTGTCATCTTATGGGAGTACAGAACCTGCTATGCATCAAATGTTTACAGCTGTTAGATGTAGCAAAGATAATCGTAGCAAACATCATAGGGTAGGACCAAAGTCGTTGGAATAAAAGTAAACAGGACGGAGCTATAACATAGCGGGAAATGTTTTCATTTATCACTGCCTAGCAACATGCTATAAGACCCTGGATAAACAAGCAGTGCTTTGCCAGGTTGTGGAGGATTATTGTCAGGTTGGGGCCCTGACCATGAATAGTTGTATTAGGTGTTACCTGTGTAAAAAATAGTATTATTTAATTAAAAACAAATTAGCTTTCTCTTTTCTTTTCAATTAACGTCTATCAATTATTAATCAAACAGTTCCACTTATTTTAGACATTCACGAATAATGGTATTTAGCGTATATTATTACAAATAGTATTTTCTGATGACGTTTCCGCTACACCTTTTAGCCATCTTCGGACCTTATAAAGTACAGTTGGAATCTTACTATACTAGCAAATTTACATTATATACTTTATTGTTATTGTAAGCGTGCGTACTTCCGCTCGCTGTTACTTCATTTCTCTTTACCCTCTTTAGAACGGTAACACATCAAAAATACATCGAAAACGCATCATAACACATCACACATCATAAACACATCAAACATTTTATTAATATAACTAATATCAAAATTTTAAAAATTAAATCACTTTTTTCTTCTAAATTTCCTTTGCATTATGAATGTTCATTTCTTTCATACAAATCAATAACACTGATCAACACACATTTTGGTGCCTCAAATATTAAACTTATTCCTGGCCATTCCGATGTAACTGATTGCAAAGAATGCATTAGTTTTGCCCTATTAGCTCTAGTTTTGCAAATACACAATTATCATCATATACCCCACTTTCACTCTGCCTGTGCTAGAATTTGGGAGCATCAATGACATGTGGACATAGAATATTTACTTTGCTGGTGTTAATGTGTTGAAAAATAAAATAAATATGTTTTTATAAATGAAATATATTAATTAGATAACTGTATATCACATAATTTTTCATCAAAATATTTTAAAAGTTTACAAAATCAACCATTCATTCAACACTAAAAAATGTTTTTTTTAAATAGATTTTTGGAGTGAGAAATGCCATAGCAGTCTCGCTGCATGTTCCCAAGAGTAGTCTGCCATAATATGTGTATCACATTTTCCTTGGTGTTTCTCTTCTATTGATGAATATCTTGGTGAAATCTTTCACCTTACTCTCCACTTAGATCATCAAGTGAAGGAAAGCAATCCAAGTTGTTCTGTGGGTAATGGGTCTTAAAATGCATTGCAGCCAAGCACATGGAAATTGGAAAGCATTATTTCTACTAATTGTAAAAAGTTTGCTAGTTTATGCTTTTATAGAATGTTTTTCACAACTAGAACAAAAGAAGACCAAGCACTCGATTCGTTTTCGCTCATGGATTCCAAGAAATTTGAATCACTTCAGAGCTTTCTTATTTAAAAAATCATCGAAAATCCCTGCTTTCAGTTTCTCGTTGGTGACTCCCGGGAGTAATATATATTGGAAGCCCAAACTATCCTATCCCCAACGTCAGTACAAATTCCTTCATCGAGCCTAGTTCTATATATAAATAAGAAAGAATAATTTTTTCTCGAGCACCTAAAGGTAAATTGATCATATTTAAGCACTAAAAATGTGTGAACGAAATAGTGCACATTACTAAAAAGGCGCGGGGAATTCAAATTTGTCGGTTTATAATGATACATATTAACTCAAAATGAACTGTAATTCCGAAAGTGACGAAAATCGATCTTTTCACTGCATATTGAAAACTAGAGCTGATGCAGCCAAGCAGTTAGCGTTTTGGAAACAGCGGCCCTGAAATATCTATGATCAGCTCTAAAAGGTTTTTCTTGCCCTGTGTAATCAAACCCAATTTTATATATGGTTCTCCAATATGGACTGTTGAATAATGAGTTCAGTTTCACAATTTACGGTAATATACTGTATCTCCGATCCAATAAATACAATAGCCTTTTGCGTGTAAATACTCTGTTTTATTTCATTCATTGAATTACAACTTCGTTACTATCGACAACCGCTCTTTTGTTTATCTTTGTATATCATTTCAACGTGCCAAACGAAACCTATCGCATAACATGATAGTGCATGGTTACCAAGAAATCCCCCCTTTCGTGTGTGCATGAAAAACTAATACTTATACCAAGATCCCTAACGATAACATATGACGACTTAAAGTATTTTTGTCGACGTCTTTGGTCAAGATATCCGCATTCATGTCATAAGATCTGTTATGTTTTAGAACTATTTCTCCATTTTCAATGTCTTCTTTCACGAAATTAGCTTTCCTCATAATGTGTTTATTTCTGGCAGTTATTTTGAAATCTCTAGTCCAGTCTATAATTGATTTATTATCAGTAAAACTTGTATTAGTCGATGAATCAATTGCTGGAAACCGATGTCCTCGATGATACTATCCACTTCTCCTCGCAGATCGCATCGCAAATTCCAATCTACTCTGATTTCATTGTGGATAATGTGACCATTTGCTCTTTCTTACATTTCCAATTAATCAATGATTCATCTAGCATCATCACATATCTTGCAAACGATTTACTATCTTTAGTAACGCACCAGCTAGCGTCAGCCTATATATTCAGAACTCCTTGGTCATCGCTTATTTTCAATGTGACATGTTTCGTTCCTTTCAAGTACCTTAAAGCTCTTTTAATACCTTTCAAATGTATAGTTCTCGAATCCCTCGCATATTGAAATAATTTACTGTACGTGTAGGCAGAATCTGGACGTGTGGCAGAAACAAGGTGTCCCAGACAACCAACATTTCTTGGTATTAATAAACGTTGACCTTATCACAGTCTGCAAAGTCATCCATTATTACTCCTATTACTCCAGGTGTATTTACGGGGGGACAGTAATTCATTTTAAACCTTTCTAAAAACATTTCTATAAATTTTTCTTGATCTAGTGAGAAACTACGATTCCTTCTTACAACTCTTATGCCCAGAAACGATTCATTCACATCCCCGTCCACTATCTTTCTGATACTTTCGTGGTTTGGAGTCACGGTGAACACATGTTGTCGGATTTTCTGGAACATCTCAATTATATCCACCCAAGAATTCACTTTACTATAGAGGTGGAAAAGGATAAACAACTAGCTTTCTTAGATGTTTTGATCAACAGGAATCCAGATGGCTCCCTTGGACATAAAGTTTACCGGAAAACTATGCACACGGATCGCTGTTTACACAACACCTCAAATTATCATCCCAGTAAAAAAGCGCTATGATTAGCACTATCCTTTGGAAAAGCTTGAAGAAAAAATTTGAGCCAATTTTGAGAAAATTATGTTTGACCGTTTCTGAAAATGCGGAATTTTGCGTTCCTTTGTACAGAAAACTTGAGTTTTCGAGAAACTTTATTTGACATTATTTAAAGCACATGTACTCATAAATACAATAATGTGTAGAAATTGCCTTTAATGTAAATATTACAGACGTGAAAGACAAGTCAAAAAATTTCATACTTAAAATTTTTGAAAAAACAAAAGAATACAGCAATACGGCGTTTATGTCATGGTATAGGGCGCGTTTGGCACTAAACCTACTAAACATTTAAAGAAAAAATTTGGAGCCAATTTTGAGAAAATCTTGTTTTTGTTATTTTTTAAAATTGCAAATATTGCACGCACAAGTGGACGATAACTACTAAAATTTCCAAAAAATCTGCATGATCTAATTGAATGAAGTATTTATGCACAGCAAACTTCATTTGAAGGAAAAATCAATGTCTTCAATTTTGTAGTTGTTAGAAGACGGGAAAAAATCAAAATTTTGCAATTTTCGAAACTTCAGAGTTAACAGTGAAATTCTGACCAATACCACCTTTATAAGAGTATTTTGCTCTTATCTTACAAGAATTTTAAAGAAAAAATTTGGAGCCGTTTTTGAGAAAATTTTGAAAATGTTCGGGGGACGTCATGTAAAATACCTCAAAATTTTAAAGAATGTTTTTCCAAATTTCAAAGTTTCAGCTACAGCCAGATTGACATAGGATTCTTCAATTTGGAAAAGATCTTAGTTGTGGTTTAGGCGCTAGTACGGTTCACAGGCGGACGGACGGACGTTTTGCTTTCAATTAGTTTTTCGGCAGCAAGGACCCACAAAAGGATTCTGGCTACACCACGTGTTAGAGGATTTTTTTCTCTTAATTTAGCAACTGGTTTTATGCACTTTTTTGCCACCAAAGCCCGGCAATGAATTATTCTTTGCTGAAAATCCGCCGTTTTTCCGCGCAGCATTACATAACTTTCTCTATATTACGTATATTACTCCGTATATACGCACGTATACGAGAAAGTAAAAAGTCAGGGGCAATAACTGAGGAAAGGAGATAGGGAAAAGTGAGATAAAAGACGACAAATTGTAGACATGTAAACCGTTTATCAATTTTATGCGGTGACTTATTTCAAAATCGATATCACTTTCTTGAAAGAATAACGTACGTGAAGCTGAAAAACTTTAATGCAACGGTTGCATGTAAACTTTAGGTCGGCGAATATGCCGTCCAAATCGAGAAATTATGGAGAAAATATTAATTTAACATAGTTTCGCATCCAACATCGCTAGAATCAAGTAACACAGTAATATCTTGGTGTTTTAATGAGATTTCACGCCACTTGCATGCATTTCATTTTTCGACTTTCTACGTCATTATACAGTAGACGGCGCCAAAACCGGATCTTACAATTTATCTTGACCCACGATCTTCCTTCGCTTCGGCCATTCGCACTCAACATTGTTTGTTCTTGGCAGGAGCATATGTCACTAAAGAAGCAAGAGGCACTTCATTCCAACGGCTCCTCGATAGTATATGGCATCCATTAGAGGTCAGCCATGTCGGAAGAGCTCTATTAAAAGCGGATAACGCGGACCTAGCGCGTCCAACACGGCGGTGGGCACCAGGCGAGGCGAGCCGTGGCGCTGGGCGGAGAGGAACCAGTTCTGGTGCAGATCGCCTCCCCCCGTGCACCATGCCCGCAGGTTCCAACACATTGTCTTTCCTTTACTTCTCTTTCTCTCCCGCTTTTCGTTTCTCTTTTGTTCTCTCTTGTACTTCAGCTGTTCTTCTTCTTGAATCCCTTTCTTCACTTTTTTGAATTCTTCGCTTGATTTTTTGAATCCTCTCAACTTCTTCAATCCCACTCCGTTGCTCGAGTCCCTTTCTTATTCTTCAACGACTCTCCTTCCGTTCTTTCTTTTAATTTATTCTATTTATCTTTTCATTCTTCCTCCTTTCCTTATTTTTCTTATTCTCCTAACATTCTTTTCTTTTTCTTTCAGTTATTTCCAATTCTTGAATGCCTTGTCCGATGTTGGCGATCAGCTCGACCATTTCTCGATTTTGTGTCGAACGAAAAAAACTGTTTAGTTTTTCTATTCGTACACTTTCAATTACTTAACTGAGAAGAATTTCCTTTCTATCTAGCATTTACCATCTTTTCTTTTATAAGTCGAAGGTAAAATTGTAAAAAGGAGTAAGCTTCGTCAAAACAATGCTAAATTCTTCATTTTTTTTTTTTTTTTTTTTTTTATGTAGTGTGCATGGTCATCGACCAAGTGAGAGCCGAAACTTGTGGAGTTATTGTATCCTTTAATTATGAACGAAGACGGGATTAATATGTTTATTACATTATGTACTTGTATTGACAATAAGTATTATGAAGTACGTTCCGCAGACCGATGACTCTGCTTCTTCAGATATATCAACTAAAATTAATTGTAACAATAAAGCTATACAAATATAAGTTACATTATTAAATCTCAATTGTACAATACATAAGAATAATCATGTATTCAGACTCACATTAACATAATTTAGTTCAAACCTATTTTAGGCTAAAATGTCAGCATTAAGATGCATTTTTTTTGTAATTTCTTTAAGATCGAAACATACTGAAGTAAATAAATTTAAGTATACATTGGAATCTATTGTTTCTTTAAGTTTTTATGAATAATGTTTCATATTCAGGTCTGATAATTCTTCTAGACTCATGGCCAAGAATTTTAGGATTTTGGAACTCAAAATTATGGGAAAATTGTATTCTGTTTGATAAGTTGTAAAGAGAGTTAACACTAATTAATTTTAGACACTCGCTGGCAGCATGTTTGTAGACATTATTGACTATTCTTCGGACATCAGGTGAATTTAAGAAAATAATTAAATATAATAAAAATAATCTAATTCAAAATGTGAAGGATCCCTTATCAAGACTGGAGTTAAATAAATCGGTAAGTAGTACATTGTGTATATTGTCTAGTCTGCGACATAACATACGTTGGTGAAACAAAAGGACAACTGAAACAACAGATTCGAGAACATGTGAACATCAAAGAAGTCATATGTAGACTCAACACTATATCAAAACATAGAATACATTTTCCCCATAATTTAAGTTCCAAAATCCTAAGCAAAATCCTTGCAGCAATTGATATCACTGCGCTGACAGTGACTCTGACCAGCAGGTCCTAGGGTTTCAGTCTCGATGGTCGCAGGATTTTTGACACTAGATACAGCTACTAGGCCGTGTTCAGTCACTGTCAGAATGACAATTCTAGCAGCTGGCTGCTCCGAAAGGTAGGTGGTTTCTCCGATCAACACTACGCAAATGATAGAGCAGGATACTGAAGGAGTTGGAGGGTATACCCTAATAAACGGGCCACGGACTGCGTGCGATCTTTCCTTCTTCCTTGACGTATCCTCACCCCTTACTTACACATACATTCACTAAACTACCGCACAGTCGGGAGTTTGGAGCTTGTCCCGGTGGGGTTGGTGCTGGTGGGAGATACCTGGTTAGGGAAACTCCCGCAAACAGACGAGTAGGTGGGCGCCGGATCTCACCATTCAGAGGGGAATGTTCACCGCCCTCTCCCACGAACAGGGACTAATGACCTTAGAAGTTGTCGCACCCGGAATCACTACTGAATCAAAGAATCAAGCTCTGGTGGCGCCGAGGGTGTCGCAAGACCGGGAACGGTAGCTCAGTGCAGCAACTGTCACTGCAGCGCCTCTGACCGAGAGGTCCTAGGTTACACTCCCCACGCCGGCAGGATATTCGACACTAGCTTTTCAGCTAGGTCGAATTCAGTCGCTGTCTGGAGGAGAATTCTAGCGGCCGGCTGCTCTGATCGGTAGTTTTCCGTGGTTTCTCCGATCAACACCAGGGGAATGCCGGAGCAGTACCCTAACAAACGGGCCAAGGGCCTTGTCCTATCCTCTCCCCTTACACACACAAACATGCACTACACTACCACATATTCCGGGAGACCGGTCGGTAGCTTAGAGCTTGTCCCGGCTGGAGCGGTGCGCCGCTGATGGGAGAATTCTAGTTAGGGGGAAACCCCACTAGCCGGCGGTAGGTCGGCGCCGAATCTCGCCAACCAGCGGGGGAAGATCACCGCCATCTCGCGAGAGAAAAACATTGACTAATGACCACAGCCGTTGACCGAAAATCAATCAATGTGTCGCAAGACGACGCGCTTCCGGCAGAGGGGAGGCGATTCAGACACAGCGAGGCGGTACGGGCGGATGGGCGCAGCAGAAAGAGCTCCTGTTCCGAATACCTCCGCCACGACGCCGCGGCGCGCCAGGGCGAGGACGCAGGGTGTCCGAGAGGCCGCTAGCTTGCGGGTCTGAGCGCCGGGTTCCTGCCCGACGGTGTGTTCAGTGGTTGGACGAGTTAGATGCTAACGGCAGTAATTGATACGGCTCACTTGAATGTAATCTCAGTATATCCAAATCATCTTCTCTGAGACTTGTGCAACTCCAGATGTCCCAGAGGGCATTAAACCCCACCCTTTAAAAAAGGTCGTGAGATCAATGGGTTGACTAAACTTTAAGGTGAGATGACAAGACGGCCATAACCTTAAAACCGATATAACAGCGGTGGCGACGACGATTTGACAGAAACTCATTTAAATTATTTACGGAGATTCATTCAAATTATTTCCACACACTCTATGTTCGTTGTGTTAGTCAATGACTCGTTTTCTGTTTTCCATGCCAAAAAATGTGCGACAGCAATCTTTTCATTCATTTCGATGATTTCAATCTCACATTTTGGACTTATGAAAATGTTCCGGGGCTGCCTTCACCGCAACGACTTTTTCAAAGGCTTTATGTTCACGAGCTCTAACTCGACAACTGCTGCCTCGGCCGTTGTTCTGACACAGCCGCTGCCCTGTAGAGCGTGGAGTGTTCGTGCTGAGGTGCAGGATTTACATGCAGAAGCGATAACGGGATAAGAGCGCAAAAACGCACTGCGTGGCGCGACATACTGAAATGTTAAGTGTCGGTACAGTAATTTTTGCTGGCAAATTACTTATCCTAGAAATTATGTAAAAAATGTAACTGAATAATTCATGCCAACTGTTACGCTAACAATTTGCGAATCTTCATAGAAACCTAGTAATGGACATAATAGTAGTAATAGTAGTAGTGCGAGTATTTTTCACCATTAGACGTCTCTCGCATCCCAGTTTCCATTTGAGTCTGTCACGGCAGTCTTGTGCAGTTAATCCTCTTCTAGCCATCGCCTTCTCCTCTCCTTCCTTCCATGTACTTCTGGGTCTTTCTTGTCTTCTGTGCGATGTTGGTTTCCAATTTTAGGGCTTTAGAGGCCATCGTTCTTCACTCATTCTGTTCAAGTGACCATACCATTTGAGTCTTTTAATTTCAATTGCATCCATAATGTTGAAACTAACTTCTTTTCTTCTACTTTCGTCGGTTTATACTTTGTCCAGCAATGTCAATTCACAGCTTCTTAGCTAATAGTTCATTTCCCTTGCTGTAAGTTTATTCTCATTACTTTTCAATATTTTCCAAACTTCATACCCATATGTGGCAATACTCTCTACGTATCGGATATATATATCCGCATCTTTCGTATCGTATCTAAGCATCTTTATCCGCCACCGCACATTCTATATGAGCCGAGAGTGAACACATTCGGCACATCACCCATAGTACTTCTACAGTCCTCTGAACATTTTACACTGAACATGCACTCTGCATCATCTTCATCTGGGAGGGAAGATATATTTGGTAGAATTTTCCATTCGGATCCAGAGGACATGTCATTCGATCTCCCGCCAAAGGTGGAATCTTACTTCTGCTTTTTGTTTCACTTCAAAATTTTCTTAAATTTCTCTCTTTGCAACTCCTATGGGATTAAATTCTGAAATTGTCACTAAACCTCTTTGTGCTTCCTACCTTCTCGAAATGACAGGCTTCGGAGTGGTCTCTTGCTTTCTATTACACTCCTAAGGTATAGGGATTGTCTTATAACTCAATTGATTTTACTTTACAAGATGAAAATTTGGGGGCCCGCTTTAGGAACCTTTAGGAGGCTCGGGTAAGGCACCAGCGTATTTATAATCCAAATGACAATAACATTTTTACAAGGCAAGTAAAATAAATTCAAGTACCCTACAACAATAGATTGTAAAATCGCGTTCAAAATAATGTAAGGGAAAAAATATTTACCAATGAAGTAGTGAAATTAGGCAACTGAAAATAAGCACTTGAAAAACCTTTACTTTTCACGGTTCGCACCAAATGGCCAACTATCCAGCAACAAAGGAAGATGAAGACACTACCGCTTGACTGGGTTGCAGCCTTGCAAAGAGCTTGTAGTCTTGCTATTGTAATACGTTTCCAATTGGCAACACTGCAGAGCTGTAAATCAAGGAGCTCGCATTAGGAACCGGGTCCGAGTTTGGGTACTTTCCTCAAACGAACCAATGACATCAAAAAAGTGTTCACTGTTAATGTTAAGATATTGTTATATTTAGTGTTCGTACAACAAAAATCATTAATAAGAGCTAGTAATATCACATCTGGGGGCCAGGGCCTTTCATTTAAAGAAAAAACTAGGATATTTAGTAGAATAGAAAGCTCAACATAATTTCTAAACTAAAGCCGTTATTGTTTTAAAAACGTTGCTAACACCTAGCCCAAGAAGCTTTCGGGACAATACGTAATAATTCTTACTTGTCCCGAACAATGGTCAAGTACTTCGAAAATAATGCTTCAACGATCACAGAAGGTTTACTTTACTGGCTAACACGTCAATACAGTTTTTCGTTTGCTTTCACACAGTTGGATGATATAAAATCGGTGTTTAAATTCCGAACCAATAATTAGTTAACTCTTGTTTTTTATACTTAAACTAGAGGTGCTACAGAATGACACAGTCTTTCTCGTAGTAAAGTTTTCTAATTCCTTGGTGTAGTCTAGCATTAAGGTCTTACTCACTAGTCGTCTGCCATCATTCGTCGCCCACAGTTCATTTTTTTGACATTTTCTCAAATTTTTGCATTCAATGAAAATTTCATTGAAAATTTCAAGCGGTTTTTAAAAAAATGGCGATTAAGCATTACTGTAAAAGCGAAATTTGAACCACTTTTTCACAGAAATTTGAGTTTTCGAAGAAGTTCATTCAAAGACATGTAAATCACTTCCACTTCCAAATGTAGTAATGCATACAAATCAATAGAAATGTCCATATTACCGGCATGAGAGGTATTTAAAAAATACATTTGTGTAATTTTTGAAAAAACACTAATCAATACACCAACATAAACTTTACGTCATTTTAAAGAAAGCTATCACTATCCATTGGAAAATTTTGAAGAAAAACGTTGGAGCCATTTTTGAGAAAATAGAGTTTATGTGGTTCTGAAAATACGGAATTTTGAGCTCATTTTTTTCAGAAAACTGTTGAGTTGTCGAGAAACTTTATTTGACATTATTTAAAGCACGTGTACTCATAAATATAATAATGTGAAGAAATTGCCTTTAATGTAAATATTACCTCCGCGAGAGACAAGCCATGTTTTTGTAAATTTTTGAAAAACAAAAGAATAGAGTAATATCAGTTCATGTCATAGTATCATGTTCATACCATGTAGGGTTCATTTGGCACTAACCAAACAAAAAATGTAAAGAAAAAATGTAGAGCCGTTTTTGAAAAAATTTTGTTTTTGTAATTTTTTAAAATTGCAAATATTCCACGCACTATTGCACGAAAATCACTAAAATTTTCAAAGAAATCTACATGACCTTATTGAAAGAAGTATTTCCGAAAAACGAATTTCATTTGAAGGAAAAATCTCTGTCTTTAATGTTGTAGTTGTAGGAAGACGCCGAAAAATTTGAAACTTTTGCAATTTTTGGAAATTCAGAGTTAACCATGAAAATAGGACCTATGTCACCTTTATAAGTGTATTTTACTCTATTCTTACAAGAAATTTAAAGACAATTTGGAGCCGTTTTTGAGACAATTTTGAAAGTGTCCTAGGGCTTAATGTACTCTTAAAGTACCCCCAAATTTTAAAGATTTTTTTCAAACTTTCAAAGGTTCAACTAGAGCCATATGAACAGGTGTTTCTTCAGTTTGGAAAAGATCGTACGTGTGGTTTAGGCGCTAGTAGTGTTTGCAGACGGATGGACAGCCAGAGAGACGGACAGACAGAAAAATGGAAGTTAGGACGTTTTGTTTTCAATTGTTTTTGCGGCATCAATGACCCACAAAACAAGGATTTCAGCTATACCACGAGTAAGAGGACTTTTATTTCGTAGTTTAGTAACTGGATTTATCCACTTTTTCCTTGTAAGGCAATGAATTTTTTTGTGCCGTAAATCCGCCGTGTTTTGGCGCAGCATTGCATAACTTCCTCTATACTACGTATACGAGAAAGTAAAAATACATAGTACTGTACACGCGCTCTCGTTGGATCTTAAAGACGAAATATCTTGAAGAAACGAACCGGTGATAAACCTTTCATATCTTAAAAAATTAAGTTTTCGCAATGCGCATGTGCTGATCCACACATTCATGTTATGATACGATATTGCCGCATTTACATCTGAAGTGAAAGTGTCGACGAATATCGCAAATGGTTTCCCATCCGGCGATAGCAGAGGAGACTTTCCAAGAGGGGCCTGGGCTCCGCCTTCCTCTCCGCTTGAGGCGAAAGCGGACGCCTACTTGCGCGGCTCCGAATCTTCGTGAGCGACACTCCATTGTCATCGCCCAGGCGCGCTGGGTACAACTCTCCAATTAAGGAACCCCTGTATTTTGCTTGTGATGCACGAGGGTCGAATATCTTTTATACTCCCTTGATTATGAGGTGAACTGATTCATCTTTGACTCCTCCAAACGAAAGTTGTTGGACAGCGCAGGCTAGCCAAGAGATAGCAAATACGCTTGCATTTACACTTTCATTTTAACCGAATCCTTTGCGAATTATAAAAACAATGCCAGCGTAAATATCAACAACGTTTTTATGCATTATGAAGACGTAATATGCCATTCATTTAGAAAGTAAATTAATATTATTATTATTATTATTATTATTATTATTATTATAATCATCATCATCATCATCATCATCATCATCACATGTTGCGTATGTAGCGTTACTAGTGCATGTTCTCTTCCGAAGCGCAGTCATCTTCTATCCTGGAGGGAGGCGTGTGTAAGTATGGGTGTCAACTTTTCTGCTGTACCCCTTCGTAAGAGAAGGTTGTTAAGCTTTCAATTACGAATTATGAGGTGATAAGATTTTAATGTGAGGTGATCGTGGACCTTTTGAACCATCCCAGCATTCGCCTGTATGACGGAGGGAAACCACGAAAACCCCGGTCAGGATGGGCGGCCCAGGAATTGAACTGACTTCCAGACTGTCAGACGCTACGCTGAGGCTCTTCACTGTTTATTATTATTATTATTTTTATTTTATTATTTTAAATTTATTATTATTATCATCATTATTATTATTATTATTATCATTATCATATTATCATCATCATCATAATCATACGGTGATAATTCATTTTGTCATCGATGCCTGAATCTATAAAAGCCTCCGAAAGTAGTTTTAATTTGTTTCTGCGTATCCTGACGTTGCCTTACCTCTTCACCTATCCAAATGCTCACTTCACCAGATTCTGGAAATAAAAGCCGGCTATTCACGGAAATAAGTGTTACTTCATGGCGACTCTAAGCAAACGTAATTTATCGCAAGGCAACTGAACGAGTTAAAGGACTCTACAGTCCGCGAAACAAGGCATTTCTTCCTTGTTACGAGCTGGGTGCGATCCTGTATCGGGGTAATTGGCCGCCATTAAGACAGCACTCCTGCTGCTGTAGTTCCGGTGCCTGGGCGTACGCGTGGACCGCGTGTTTGCCTGCGAACTGCGTTATCCGGAATCAACCCAGATGCGCGGGCGGGGCCCAGTTCCTGGAGCATTAAGCCGGGCGAAGCAGCCCCGCCCCGGGCTTCCTCGTTCGCCCCAGGATAGAAAACACATACGCCCAATCGGCGTGAAGTTAACGCCAGCCACATTACAAGCTCTAAATACCAACGCGAAACTCAGGGTTTAATTGGCATGCGTGACAGTCCTTCACAGCGCCGCGGCGGCCCCCATGACCATCAAAGCTTGAGGAGACGTGGTGGGAGCATATTTAACGCTGGGCCACGCTTCGCGCCCGTCATATGTTCCATGGCTGCAGTAGTGTAGGGAGTGACGCAGAATCTCGCTGACTACAGGTAGGACCCGTTTCCAGGTAATGCTTTTTGGCAATTTTTGTGTGAATTGGATTTTTAGTATCGTCTTTTTCTGTGGCAGTTAAAAAGTTGAAGTGCAAATCGGAAGTGCGAATATTCAGTGAATTTTAGTGACTCGTGTTTTATACCACAATACAAATTATGAGCTGATACGAAAACAACAGTTCCATTTATTGTTTGTGTGTGGAAAAGCTGAGACAGTTTACTGCAGCCAAAACAAGAAACGTATGTTTGCAATATTCTTTCGATTTTTCAAAAAGAATAATGACTCCCTGAGAAATAACTTTTGGAGCAAAGATTGTATAAATTATAAAAATCATAATTTTGATGAACATGATAGAACCAGTAACTAACTGGAAGTTCAACATCATAGAACGTAGAATATGGCGGAGTAATTATTCTACAAAAGAGTTCAATAAATTGATTGGATCTGTCTACATTACTGCACTGTTGTTCGAATTTCAACGCTTAAAAATACATTTATTGCACATGTAAACATTTGTTTCTTCCAAATATTTATTTTTATATCTTATATAAACTAAAATTTGTCTACTGGGAACAAAAATAATGACATCGCATCTGAGAATATAAAATATTAATTCACATAACGCACAGGTTTGATTCAATCGGTAGAACCTTTTGAAAAGACAACATAAGTGGTTTTGCAAAAACAAATATATTACAAAGTACAATGACAAAAGTACTAATTAGTCTCTGACAAAAATAAATTCTTACAATTCATTAATAATCATTCACCTTTCACTACTTTCCATCATTCCATCCCACTTAAGTTATGCGGTTCCTAATACGGAAATTTGGTATTGATAAGTAGGTAATGATGATGATAATGATAAAGGTGTGAATGGCGAAGAAGCAAAATTTGAATGAGACGTCGGTGGAAACTAGATGTTTCCAGTAGCAATCTACTTTTTTCGTTTGGATACATCGTGGTCAGTGAAATCATGTCAGCCATTGTTCCACCATGCAGTCTTCTTTCCTACAGATCGTTGCATGTTGCTCGGCGTGGAGGGAAGGTACGGAATATCTTCCACACCATGCTTCTCGCACGCCTCTCAGGCAGAGTGAATCCAAAACCTCGCAAGCGCACATGACCATGTAGTGTGTTAACTGGCGCCATGTTTCATGTGTGAATATATTAATATAAATCACCAGTGGCGTTGCTAGGGTGCGTTCCGGGTGACACCATTTTAGGGGTGATATCAATTACAAAGTTTTATAGTTCGAATTATACAATTTTAATGATTTATTTAAAAATTATATATATATATATATATATATATATATATATATATATATATATATATATATATATATATACACACATTAATTTAATAGTTATACAATTCAATCATATATACTAAAAAAGCACATAAATATAATGTAAAGTAAAATGCGAAACTATAAGCAGTGAGCTCCAATTCTTCAGTGGTCCAAGAGTGGTCCTCGATTTCGGCGATTACTTTATCTTATCTTATCGTTAATCTTGATAAAATAATTTAGAAATTATCTTTAATACCGTGCAAATATCCTTGTATTTTTATTAAGTAATGTATAATTTAGGGGATGACACCATTAGTGTTGACCAACTTAAGCTACGCCACTGTACATCACCGGGATTTTGCGTCAGTAAAGGAGTATGTTTAGAAAGTAGTATAAGTACGTTAATGTAAAAGTAGTTGCGGTGTGCGCAGGGGGGCCATCGCCATGGAGCCGTCCCGCCCGCCCCGCGCCGCGGCGGCGCTGTGTCTGCTCTGCCTGTCGCTGGCGGCGCTGAGCGCCCCCGTCGCCCGCGCCGCCCCCTCGCCCACCACCTCCACCGCCGCCCCCGCGCCCACCTCCCCCGCCCCCGGCCCCGGCCCAGGCCCCGGCCCCGGCCCGGCCCCCGCCGGCGGCGGCGGGGGCGAGGACCGGCTCGAGGAGAGCGACGGCGGGGAGGAGAGCGGGCGCGCGCTGTCCGCGGGCGACCGCATGCTGCGAGCGCTCTCCGACAGACTGTACGACAGCTGCGTCAAGCGAGACACCCTCGCCTGCCTCGGTCTTAAGGTATGGCCTGCACTTCGGGAGCGGCAGCTCAGGGTATCAACTGATGTCATTGCAGCGCCTCTCACCGGGAGGTCCTAGGTTCCCACTCCCCACGGCGGCAGGATTTTCGATACTAGCTTTTCAGCTAGGTCGAATTCAGTCGCTGTCTGGAGGAGAATTCTAGCGGCCGGCTGCTCTGATCGGTAGTTTTCCGTGCTTTCTCCGATCAACACCAGGCGAATGCCGGAGCAGTACCCTAACAAACGGGCCACGGACCGCGCGCGATCTGTCCTTCCTCTTCCTCGTCCTATCCTCTCCCCTTACACACACACTTACACTAACATGCACTACTCTACCACATATTCCGGGAGACCGGTCGGGAGCTTAGAGCTTGTCCCGGCTGGGACCGTGCCCTGCTGGTGGGAGAGTCCTGGTTAGAGGGAAACCCCGCTAGTCGACGGTAGGTCGGCGCCGGATCTCGCCATCCAGGGGGGGAGATCTCCGCCAACTCCCGAGGAAAACATGCATTACACTTACGGGACTAATAACATAAGCTGTTGACGCGCCCGGAATCACACACAACCAACCGCAAACAACACATTGTATTGTATGCAGGGTCCTACTTTCATCCTAACCTTTTCTTGAAACGACCCCTTTCATTAAAAGTTGGTTTGCTTTATGGACCCTCCACTATAATGTACTGTCTGCACATAAATTATTTACAAATAACACTTTTTCAAAAAACATAACAAACGTTTAAAAACTTTTTTTATTAATTTTACATTGTTATCATTTTTAATATATAAATGTGTTTTCGAAAACAACATCACATAGTACAATTGCAAACGTTTGAGATTCATCAAACATCACATGTTCTAATTCAAAAGTATTGTATTATTAGATGTTTTGAATCTTAATGCAAGACAACAATTAACAACTTCCCTTATTTTTTAATTAATAGAATCTTGCCTAGCGTATTATATCTGGCTATTGATACCCAATCGGTCCATTGATCATCGTTGCCACCACTTATAATTACAACTCCCAGAGGGTCGGTACCGACAACCACGAGTACTCGTTTAATTCTGGACGCGGAGGTCAGCACTTGCGCTAGTTTATGCAACTTTAACACGAGTTTCATTAGAACCCTTCTTGCCGGTACTAAACACAAACGAATTGAACATAAAACACTTAAGAGACCTGGTACATTCGGGACCTGCCACACTAAGTAACGTTGTCAATGTTTGTGCATTTCACAGAGCGTAATCAATGAGTGAATGAATGAATGCATGAATGAATGAATGAATGAATGAATGAATGCATGCATGCATGCATGAATGAATGAATGAATGAATGAATGAATGAATGAATGACAACAGACGGATGTTAGCCGATGGGACACTTGCACTTTCCAAAATGTTTTACCAACAGTTCTTCTGTCCTGTTGCTAGAACTAGTAATAGACACTGTTGCTGCAATGATGATTTCGTTTCCTACAAAGAACCGATGTAGCTCAAATATTCGTAGATACATTATATTATTAAAAATGGATGTTACTTATAACAATATATATCACAGCAGGCGGATCTTACTTGTTATGGTTGAAAGACAACTTAATGTTCGCCTCATGTCGCTCTTACCCCCAAGCATGGGAATTTAACTAGGTCCAGGCATGGAGGACGCCGGTAGCTGGCCAGCGAAGTCGGACTACCGAGCCAATAACGCCAAATACGACGTATGCCACCTTCATAAGCGTATTTTTCTCTATTCTTACAAAAATTTTAAAGAAAAAATTGGAACCGTTTTTGAGAAAATTTTGAAAATGTCCGGGGGCTCCATGTAAAGTACCCCCAAATGTTAAAGAATGTTTCTCAAAGCTTCAACTAGAGCCAGATAGACAGGAGATTCTTCAATTTGGAGAAGATCGTACGAATGGTTTACGCACTAGGAGTATTCACGGACGGACGGACGGACGGACGTTTTGCTTCCAATTGGTTTTCCGGACCCACAAAACCTGGATACACCACGTGTTAGAGGATTTTCTCTCTCTCTCTTAATTTAGCAATTGGTTTTATGTACTTTTTTGCCACCAGAGCCCGGCAATGACATTTTTTCCGCCGAAAATCTGCCGTTTTTTCATGCAGCATTACATATCTTTCTCTATACTACTTGTATTATCCGTATATACGTACGTATACGAGAAACGAGCACGAATAAATTATTAGTACCAACGTAAAACATATTTGGTGAAGGAATATATTAAATGGGAAAATATATAAACGTCAGTTGTATTTATCCTTTCTGAAAGTAGGCAAGCAAAACCTCCTCTCTATCAGAAGTGACTCGCTTTTCCATATCCCAAGATGTATAAACATTTTATATCTCATATGTGCTATTAATTTTTACTAGGAAGAAATGATGGTATTGTTTTCTTAGCTTCCTCTAATAATTGATCCAGAATGTTATCAATCTCTTCCATTTTAATATTGTTTTCTGATCCTTTCAGTCACTATGGTGATCACAAGTACACAATGCAAGGCCCACTTGAATGAGTCTAGTTCAGAACGATTGGGACGTCATCGAATGATAAGATATCGAAACTAAATATAGAAACGTAACATGTGGATAAAGGGGTATAATTGCACTCGTGGTAAATAAGAAAACTCGCTCCTTTCGTTCCTGTGTTCTTGAACATACCCCTCGAACAAGTATATTTTTTACCCATTAGTTTTGTAAATTACTATAGGAACTGATTGATGTAATAAATGACTACAGGTTACGTGATTTTAACTTTATTTAAAGTAAACTAAATATTTTTTTACTATTTTTGTCTGATATATTCCATAAAATTCATATTTTTCATTACATTTAGTAATTAATCACGTTACACTTTTCTAAACCTAAATTTGACGGAATAAAAATAAACATACCACGTTGAACACCGGCTGACCATACTAATCAATGAAAATATTGTAATCACTTTCATTCGTATAATATTTATATTTATGTATGACATTATTAGATAAGAAATAAATTAATCTTATCAGACTTAAATTTGTGTTTGACTTAACCATCAAGTAGATCAAATTTTTATACTAACGGTGTTTTCTACAAGTATAACACATACACAGATTAGTAAACGTTAGAAAACAAGATAAAGACTGAAGTTAAAAATAACATTTTTTTTCTTCTCACAAACAACTGCAAAATAAACTAAATCATACAGCTAAAATAGTTTTTGTTTTGGCTATTGTCTTTGACTATTAATTAGAATGCAAAAAAATAGCTTGCATTAATTCGAAATTTAATAAGAAGTTTTTAAAAACCGATACCAGCAATACTACAGATCTACAAATATTTCAGAACTTTTACAGAAATTACAAATGAACATTCGTACAATTATTGAAAAGAGATGGTCTCTTCAAATTGGGTATCACTTAATTCCCGTATCAGTAACCACTAAATTACCACTGTACTATCAGATTCATATTCACCTTTAACAGACATATTTCTCCGACGTTTTTCGGGTTCGTTAATTCTCAGTCATTAATATTTATTTAAAAAAAAACTAAATCTCGCTCCATATACACAGCAACAGAACTAACAAATTTCTTCTCCTTGGAGAGCACATCGACAATTAATGGTGAATGAATGTGAATTGATTCCGGACGCGCCATCCATTTAGGATATTAGTCCCGAATTCCTCTCCCGCTGGAAAACGAGATCCGTTGCCATCTCACACGTCGGCATGCGGTATTTTCCCCGCCAGATATTTCCCCCATCGGGGCGCCGCCCCAGTCGGGATGAGTTCTAAGCTCCTCTTTCCATTTGTGTGAGAGTGAAGGGCAAGTAAGTGTAAGTGTGTGCACGTAAAGGGAGTGGGTGAGATGATTGATGAGAAAGAAAATACCCCGTGGCTAGTTTGTAGGATACTGTACCGACATTCGTCTGTCACTGATCGGAGAAATGACAGAAATCCGATCAGGGCAGATGAACGCAAGAATTCTCCTCCAGACCCATCCTCGGATCGATTTCTCTGTCTGGAGGAAAAAACTCAGGGCCTCCGGTGAAAGATGTCACTGAGCTCTCCAGACGGTCTATCTCTCCCTAATGAGCGTGCATCGTGTAGAGAGCAGAGGGCGGGGCTTCTCGGGAGCGTCACCAGCGGCGCACGAGGTGTGAACGCAACTCCGCCCCCCGCGTGGTGGGGCCAGCCTAATTTGGGGCAAGAGAAATTCGGCGCACGAAACGTCTCGCACGCTCCTCTCTTCGCCTCTCCCCTCCGCTCCAGGGCCCCCTGGAGAAAGGAGAAGGGGTCGCAGGGGCGCTGGAAAAAAGATGAGCATCTGGCGTGACGCTTGAGCATCCGCGCTTTCATGGTCACTGCACTCAAATGTAGGTGACACCTTGACGCTCGCTCTGAACCTCCAAGAATTCGCGTTTCCAATCACGTCGGTAGCGCACTCGAAAAAAGTGAGGCTCTAGACTGCCTTGCGACGCATCGTTGGTTTTAAACAGGGCATTCACTGACGATGGAATACAACCCCCTTTTGGGTGAAACGTCTTTGACTTTATATTAACGATACTCTACAGAATAATGCGTACCAAGTTAGTCAACTCACGATAAATCGTTAAAACGCATTTCTATCAGTTCCTTTAACTTTTTATGGTTAGAAGGCTACCAAATTTTCAAATATTTCTAATTTTAAATTCATCTTAAATGTAAAAAAAACATAGTCAAATACATAAACACTAATACACATAACTTAACACTTATCTTCACTGATTACCTGAATACGAGAAACCTAAATTCACTAGCAGCACATTCTTACTCTGAAACTGCAAGGTTTACCCTAATTAAAAACTGACTTAATAATTAACCAAGAATTGACTTTTCAATAAATATTCTCTACCTAACTCTCTTTATAAAAATGTGTGACTCATTTCATTAAACAAAAGTTCTTAAATAAATATCCTAGAGAATGTATAAAATTAGGATTATTTCATCCAAGTTTTACACTCTCAACGAGAGTATTATGAATTCGCCGTTGAT
This sequence comes from Teleogryllus occipitalis, assembly GCA_011170035.1. Taxonomy (NCBI): domain Eukaryota; kingdom Metazoa; phylum Arthropoda; class Insecta; order Orthoptera; family Gryllidae; genus Teleogryllus; species Teleogryllus occipitalis. The sequence goes on along the minus strand of BLKR01001905.1, from coordinate 215,108 downwards.
AGTTATTCTTTGTGTTGCTCTGTTCCTTAGAAATCCCAATTAAAGAACTTCCCAGATATCTCTGTCCAATTGGGAATGTTTTTCATGAATGAATATTCGTTATCCATTTTCTGACCACGAGTCCAAAGTACTAGCGTGTTTGCGGATTTCATACATTTCCCCTTCACCGCATTCTAAGTTAATTTTACTTACTAAAGTGACCATTCAGAGAGTGCATAGCGGGAAATTTCTGTTCTTTGATTCACTCTGTATCACATTCGATATGGCTTCGAAGGGCGCGAACTAATGCTCCGTTCACTGAAAAAAAAAACGATCAGGGAATTAAAATTACTTCATAACTTTGTTCATACTATCAACATATTCATCACTGTGGTGTTATTAACAATATTGAGATCCTGTGAATTGATCCACGAAACAACAAAAAATACAATATCCTTTCTCTACGCTACATTGTGACGCTATGTAGTCACCCCAGAAAACTTCAATACTATATTGTTTTGAATGGCTAAGTAGGTAAGTTTCCGTGCTACTGCAATATATCAGTGGGCACATGGCATTTGTTCTCTGGGGACTAGTTCGTCTTGGTCCCGCAAAGCACGCTGCATGTGCCGACCTGGTCTGAGGATCGTGGTGTCCTCCGTCGAACAATTTCGGACAATTTCGAAATCGTGCTTAGTTCTTGTGGCTTTCTTGAGACGAAACAAATTATTCAGATTTCCTTTTCCACCATTCGCATTGTTTGATTGAACATTTGGTTTCCGGGTCCGTTAGTAACGTAGGCATAGTGCATGTTATGCTCCGGGAGGAGGCGGCGTCTAATTCGTAAGATCCGGCGCTGACCTTCACTTCGAAGTGCATGGCTCCCCATCACAGAATATTTGCCACTTGCGGGGCACCGCCTCAGTTGAAACAAGCTCCTGACTGTCATTGATGTGCATGTAAGTGTGTGTGTGTGTGTGTGTGTGTGTGTGTGTGTGTGCACGCGCGCGTGTGTGTGAGAGAGGGAGGGAGGGAGAGAGAGAGGGGGGAGAGAGAGGGAGGGAGATAGAAAGGGAGAGAGGGTAGCCGAAAGAATAAGAGTGAAGAAGAGGCACACCGTAACCCTTTTATTACATGAATTTACATGAAGCCCCTGGAACATTTTCAAAATTTTCCAAAAAATGGCTCTACCGTTTTTGATTAAATTTTATTGTTGGACACAGTGAACGACGATTAAAAGAATGGTACAGGTCTCACGTTCGTTGAAAACGCTGATTTTTCGAAAATTGCAAAAGTTACAAAAGTTCAAACTTTTTTCTAAGTCTTCCTGCAACTAAACTATTAAAAATAGAATTTTTCTCTTTATGAAATATGTTCCATGAAGATAGATTTTGAAATAAGGCCACGCACAAGTTTTTGAAAATTTGAGTACTTTTCGCATAATTTTGCGTGAAAAGACGGGAGAGAAAGTACGCGTTGTTATAGCACCAGTAGTTTATTAACCCCACCCTATGAGTGTGTTTTCATACCTTTTTTGTCTGAAAGCGCCCTTCCGCAGTTAAATACTTAGGACTCCGTCTCGGTACCACCCTCAACTGGAAAACTCACATAGAAAACAAAGTTTAGGAAGCTGAAATCAAAATTCAAATGAAAACGCTCATAAACAAAACTACTAAACTGTCTTTCAACAATGTCATAATCATATATAAAGCTGTCCTCAGCCAGCTCCTTCTGTACCCCTGCCCAATATGGAACCATACTACCAAATAGAACTTCCAAAAAATTGCAAGTCACCCAAAACAAAGTCTTTAGATCCATCACCCAAGCTCCCTTGTTCATCCCCAACAAGCAACTCCACACCGAATTAAACATCAAACCACATTGCCTACCTCACCAATGCCTTTTACACGAACCTGGAATTGATGGACCAAAGCAGAAATCTCAAACTGGGTATATATACAGAACGTCAAACTCGATTAAAAAACAGATATCCGTTTCCGTTATACAACGATTTTCCCAAGGATGAGCCAAAGTGACAGTTCGCGAAAACAAGTGAACATCACACTCTTTCAGAGACGTATCCCTCCGCCGCGACAGCTGTTTAGCCCTTTCGTAAAGTGTTTGGTTATGGCTCCTGAGAAGACCTCACTATCCAGAAGTCTAAGAGTTTCGCTGAGGTATATGCACGCACGCGAGTCCGGGAAATAATTAAATTTAATTATATATGTGAAAAATCTTTTAACATGCTCTCACAATCAGTAAAAGAAAACTGCCACGAATGTAAATAGAAAACTCTCAATCACAGCTCGCCACACAACAACACAAAGGCCGGAACCACGTGCATCGGTATGCATCTCGCATTCAAGTCTTGGTTTTAAAATAAACATAATATTTATCACACAAAAAGTAAATTCAATATAATATATAAAAGAAAAAAAGAATGTATACACAAAAGCACATAACCCAACATTTCCTAATTTCAATTATTTCTCGTAGCGCACTATATTTATGTCGGACGAGGACGTCACGAAAGGAAGCGTCGAAGCCATTTACAAGTTAGCCAACTGCAAACGAACAAATGCTGGAAGGGAGTCTATTGAGCTCGAGGGCACGACGACCACAGAATCATCAGTTATGTTGCCCGCACTACCTGTCACTTTGGCTCATCCTTAGGAAAATCGCTCTACATTGATTCTGGGACGTATTCAGCAATATGAACTAAATCGACGAATGCGAGGTGCTGTGTGAGTTCCCTCGTCAGATGTGCTTAAGTGTTTGGATTGTGGGGTGTGTTGCGCAGGCGTTCTACGCGGCGGCGCGCTTCGCGGAGGCGCCCGAGGCGCTGGCGCAGGTGAGCGCGCGGCGCTCGCGCATGCGCGAGGCCACCGCCGACCGCGTGCTCGTGGGCGGCGCCGCCGCGCTGCTCTCCACGTCGCTGCGCCACGCGCGGGAGGCGCTCGCCCACGACCACGCCGCCCCCACCGCCGCCCACGCCACCGCCACCGCGCCCCACGAGTCCAGGGAGGCCGACCCCACCGCCGCACCCGCCTCCGCCTCCGCCCCGGCGCCCGACGACGACGAGGACGACGACGCCGAAGTGGACGAGGAAGACGTCGGCACCGACCGCAGGAGTGAGTTCCGCTCAAGCACGCCTCAAGCGCCACTCACACAAGTGTCACGAGGGCTAATGAAAAAACTCCAATCCCGCTGACCGGAAGCGGTAGCTCAGCTGATGGCACTTCAGCGCCTCTGACCGGGAGGTCCTAGGTTCCCACTCCCCACGGCGGTAGGATTTTCGACACTAGCTTTTCAGCTAGGTCGAATTCAGACGCTGTCTGGAGGAGAATTCTTGTGGCCGGAAGCTCTGATCGGTAGTTTACCGTGGTTTCTCCGATCAACGCCAGGCGAATGCCGGAGCAGTACCCTAACAAACGGGCCACGGACCGCGCGCGATCTGTCCTTCCTCTTCCTTGTCCCATCCTCTCCCCTTATACACACACTTACACTAACATGCACTACACTACCACATATTCCGGGAGATCGGTCGGGAGCTTAGAGCTTGTCCCGTCTGGGGCGGTGCCCCGCTGGTGGGAGAGTCCTGATTAAGGGGAAACCCCACTATCCGACGGTAGGTCGGCGCCGGATCTCGCCATCCACCGGGGGAAGATCACCGCTATCTCCCGAGAAAAAGTCATGCACGACTCTTAGGGGACTAATGACCAAAGCAGTTGACGCGCCCGAAAACAAAAAAAATAAATCAATAGAATCGTGCTGCATGCATTTAACCACCCAGGATGACGGTGCACGTGTCCTGTTGTTCCATTGTTTCATTCAATATTGGGCAAGAAACTTTCCACAGAAAAAAGTCACAAGTCATAAAGAAGAACGAACGTATCGGGGATTTTTAGAGCTTCAGTAAAATGAACAAAGAACACAAACTTATTGTTTTAAAACATTCATTTCGTCTCAAGAGAATACGGGTCGACTGTGTAATTGAAATACATGTAAGGTTTTTTCTATATCATTGTAATTTTTTAAAAATTCAAATGATTTTTTTAAAATTTGTTTCATCATTACCCTCAAATATGATTCTGTGGGCGTAATTAGCATTACCTTCCAGTAATTTGTTTTGAATGTTTTGGAATAATGAACATTCAATAGTGAGATTTTTCACAGTCCATCCGAATTCACAGTCCATCCTTACACTTGGCTGTTCGGGATTCATTTAATACTATCAGAAGTACCCTGAGTTGCCATGATATTTATGAATCACAATCATCTATTAAACAGGAAAAGAAATTATTTACATGTATGTGTTTACACGCTCTATTGGCATGCTCCCCTCACCCGCCGTGGCCTATCTCTCTCGTCCCTCCTTGTCCAGCACCATCTCATCTGCAATCTGTCCCTGCTCACCTGGCCCTCCCTCGTCTGGCCCGCCCCGCTTCGCCCGATCATGTTCGATATGCACATCGTTGCATGGGCAGCTCTAAAAATTATACTTGGTTGCATACTCCCGACAAACTCAGAGTAATAATTTGGATCTTTGATTATTGAAAACCTAATTGCACCATTGGAATGAATTAAAATACAGTTAGTAGGGAATCATACGGAATCTCATGTAGGTACTAACTTTTCTGTCATTTTGGTGGTAAATTTTTGGTCATGTGTACAACATTTTATTAAGTTTGAATGGAAAAGATTTATGAAGAAAAATCTACGTAATTCCCATTAAATTCTCGTGTCCAATTTATGGCATTACAGAGTTCAACCATTTTACATTCAAACACATAACAACATTCAATAATTTGTGTAAAACCATTTAGTGTAAATCAGACACAGAATATAAATGTATGCATACTCTATCCAGATTATACTTTCTTAGCTATTCCTTTCTTTCATTTAAGATTAGTATACCATTTTCTGCCTTTTTATTGGGGCCTGTGAGCTCCCAATTGCTGTGCTGTGCTCCAAGCTCTTCTGTAGTTGCTACGTAACTGATTACTAACGATAATTCAGCATTTCGATCAGCGGTCGAAAGTTTCGTCTCAGTGGTCAATGCTACGAATGTTTCGTCTAAATTCAACACTGATTGATTTTGATTTGAAATTTAGTCAACCGTGATAAATCATACTGTCAAAAAATGTTTTATCATATGTAGATAAGGGGACCGTAGGCGCAATCTAAAAGTAAACGTGTAATTGAAGAGTAAATGTATAAATTAGGTTCCTTGAAGCTAAAGGAAAGGAAGTTGTAAGAGGCTGCTCTCCTCTCACAAATCTAGAGATACGATCACCTTCTCAGGGCGATGCACTGCTTCTATACCGAATAAGGGAAGATTCGAGCCACTGCAATACAATGAAGGTACGAGGCGATGCCTTTTCTGGATACGTTTTGATCGTATCTGTTCGGAGTTAATCGGGCGAAGCGAATTACCAGCACATGGCATCCTCACCTTTTGTTAACATAGTTCAGTTTTGGAAAAATAATTTCACATGCACAAAAGGGTACAGCCGAAAATGATTGCCCACCATCCAAATCATTGGGTTTTGAAATGTTCATTTAAAGAGACAGGAACATTGGTAATGAACGGATTATTCTATTCAAAAAAGAATGTTCCATCTTACTGTGACGCTTTTGAAAATAATTTAATAGCTCCCCTGTCCTGTTTTAGAGATTGTTAATTTTTAAACTCTTTTGGAATTCGAATTCAAAGACAATTATCGTTCTACAATATGTAGATACATTTACTGAATTGAATTACAATTTCTTGGCTTTGAAAGTGTTATTTATTCATAAAATCATTTGCATAATAACCAATATTTCTCCATTTGTGTCATAAACCAATATTTCTCCATTTTTTATACTAATATACTACTTTATTTCAGCTGTATAATTAAAGACAGGCCAAAACTCATGAATTTGATCATGAATGTAATACCACTAATTTTAAAATTAATCTATAAAAAAGTATAAAAATCGTTTGCAACAATTTGAAAACTAAAACGGAAATGTTTTGCTATAAAAAAAATCGAAGTCAAAGTAATTTATTAATGGAAAACTGGAATTTGAAACGGTTTAATGTTGTTTATATCGTAACACCTAAATTAGTTATTAACAACATACAGGTATTATCAGCCCGATGCGAACTTGTATCAGGATCTCCACCATAATTTTTTCTTTACCGTTCGCCAGCATATTCTAATTTGTTTTCGTCCTTCCAACTTCTCCTTCATATAACAATGGACCTCGCTCCCCTTGCAACGCCGTGTGATTTTCGCGTGGTGCGCAGGAACCGGCCTGGTGATGACGCGCAAGATGCTGTTCCCGCTGCTGATCGGCGTGGTGCTGAAACTGGCCAGCTTGATCCCGATCGTGCTGGGCAAGCTGACGCTGCTGGGCACCATGTCGCTCATGTCGAGCAAGATGTCGCTGCTCATCCTGGGGCTGATGAGCCTGCGCCGCTTCCTGGGCGGCGGCGGCGGCGGCGCCGAGGCGGCGGGCGGCGCGGGACACATGGTGCCCGAGCCCACCTACTACTCGCAGGTGCGCACGAACGATAAAGACCACAAATAATGACTTAAACCACATGTGTGCCAGTTGTCCTCACGTGTACGTGACAATAGCTTTCGTATTGGAATAATTCTAAACGAATTCCTGAATTTTAGATATTTCTAAAATTACTCCATACTACTTACTTTAATTTACTAAATCGTTACAGTGGACTCTTAACAGTCTCACAGCAAAGCCATTCCAATGGGTGGGTGGGGTAAACGGTCGACCAAGGAATAAATTACAATATAATTGAAGGAAAATATTTAAGAATTAGTGATACATAGCTTAGTCCCCTATCTTCAGGTCCATGTGCAATTTTTTATTATTTAATCGAGGGCCATAATTCAGGAATTTTTGGTAACCTGATGTGATATTTCATTTCATGTAAATTACAGCCCTCTCGTCTTGGACAGTGATCATTAGAGACGGGATGTTTATGTAATTACATATTTTTTGTCTTTCAACCTACCGTTCGCAAAACTGAAATCTTGGCGAATAGTCGCCATCCTAACACAATATCAATTTTTTCGTTACATATTTTTACATATTTAGTGCTATATCACATATTTTACATATTTTGCTATTTTCACAACATATTTTTTTAATTTATAAATTTTCTTCAATTTTATTAATACTTTTTTATGAAAAAGGGAATTTATAAAAATCATAATATTTTCCTACATAAATACTAAGTGCTGTCGACTCCAGGTGTGCTGCATTAAGACGCGGTCGGATATTTTTACAGTCCGGAGCGCCTGCTTCAGTTATCTCAGTGATGAGAAAGGCGCGACTAAGAACATTTTCACCTTCAGGTGCGAAAAGAATTATGGACGTCGCGTTTCGTGACCTTTAACCTTAATTTCCGAGAAACTTGTCCATCGCCGACGTGTAACAATTCGATGAGAATGCTGCACGGTGCAGTAAATTGTTTGCTGGTCGTAGATATCGCCAGATGTACGAGGACTTCTATTGCGTTTGGCTTGGTTGTTAAACTATGGTCCTGGATAGCGATAGATAAAGCTTTCAGTTCTGATGGGAATGTTGTAAACTGCAAAACGTGCATCAACTTGGGCTCTCCAAATGAGTTTTAAAACGTTTGAATAATTTTTAAAATTTGTTTCGGAAATTTTTTATAAATGTAATTTCGAATTAGGCTAATGTGTTTTATAATTTGTATGTGTTATATATTACATCTGATTTTACATATTTATTACATATTCTTACTGTTTTCATTACATATTTATGTACATGTTTTGACGTTTCATATGACATATTTTTTCGGTCTCTAGTGATCATGAGCCACTACTTGGCAACTGGTTATATAGAAGGATTTTCCTAGGGATGAGCCAAAGTGACAATTCGAATAACAAGTGAACATCACATGTAATTCAAAGAAGTATCCCTCCGCCGCGACAGTTGTTCAGCCACGCCCCTTCGTAAAGTGTTAGGTTATGGCTCCTGTGAAAACATCACTATGCAGAAATCTGTTTCGCTGAGGTATATGCACGTACGCGAGTCCGGGAAATATTTAAATTTAATTACGTGTGTGGAAAGTCAACTTGCCCTCACAATTAGAAAAAAAGAAAACTGCCACGAATGTAAATAGAAAAATAATTTTAAGCCGGAAACACATGCATCGGTACGCATCTCGCATTCAAGTCTCGGTTTTAAAACAAACATAGTATTTATCACGCAAAAAGTAAATTTAATGTAATGTATATAGAAAAAGGTATATTTACAGAAGAGCTGCACTTCTAAATTCAATTATTTCTCGCGGCGCACTATATTTTTGTCGGACAAGGACATCACAAAAGGAAGCGTCGAAGCCATTTACAAGTTAACCAACTGCAAACGAACGAACGCAGGGAGGGAGTCTGATGGGCATAACGACTACAGAACCTTGTTGGGAGCACTACCTGTCGCTTTGGCTCCTCCTTAGCAAAAAGGTATTCCTCCAGCCCGTGTGCTAAAGTGTGTGTGTGTGTTGTGTGGCAGGCGCACGCGGCGGGGCCGGCGGCGTACGCGCACGGCTACGACGCGCACGCCTACGAGTCGCAGGCGCACGCGCTGGCGGCGCCGCCCGAGTACGCGCACCCGGCGCACGCCGTGCCCGCGCCGCTGCACGGGCCCTACCGCCGCCTCTACCGCACCTACCACGTGGTGCGCGGCCGGCAGCTGGGCGGCGACGCCCCCTGGGAGCCCAGCCCCAGCCCCGTTCAGGTACGTACGCCTTCAACGCACCAGCAACAACATTAGTTGGCCAACGTTTGCCTTCCTCAGAGCTTACACCATGGTCAAACTGCCTCCACACCAATTCCAGCATGGAGTTGCTACAGCCCACAGGTCACACCCACAGGTGCACGCCATGTCTGAAATGCATGCAACCCTCTTCCAGGCAACTCCGACTTGCAACTCTTTCATGCAACTTCGACTTGCAACTATTTCATGCAACTCCGACTTGCAACTATTTCATGCAACTCCGACTTGCAACTCTGTCATGCAACTCCGACTTGCAACTCTTTCATGCAACTCCGACTTGCAACTCTTTCATGCAACTCCGACTTGCAACTCTTTCATGCAACTCCGACTTGCAACTCTTTCATGCAACTCTTTCATGCAACTCCGACTTGCAACTCTTTCATGCAACTCCGACTTGCAACTCTTTCATGCAACTCCGACTTGCAACTCTTTCACGCAACTCCGACTTGCAACTCTTTCACGCAACTCCGACTTGCAACAACAATTACTTGCAACACTTACAAAACTTTCGGGCCGTGGTGTGCAATGGACGCCACGCCTGATCAGATGCGGCTGGAAATGGACCTGTGGAATGTAGCAACTCCATGCTGGAGGCAGACATGACGTTTGACCGCCTTGTATATTAGTAAGCCCTGAGGAATGTATTATATATTCCGAAACGTTGGCAAACTAATGTTTTATTTATTGACCAATCCTGTGATCCACATCCCACAAATGAAATAAATTAATGAACAAAGCTTCCGATTTGCATCCATTTCGAAATGTCTAACCCGTTAATTGGACCGGACCTATAACCGTGTCCGAGCTGATCAAAAGTCAATACACCCTACGTTTGAATCGGAGAATACTACAGAGAGATATTTGCTTTTGTTTTCGATCTGCATATACCTTCCTGTTTTGCCCAACCTCTTTCCCGCCTGTCGTGTATGGCGCCTGAAGAAACTTCCAGGGTTTCCTAGGGACAGACGATACCCCAGACGATACCCCTCCTCCGAACATCACACTGAGGTAGTCCTCAGTCCTATATCAGCTCTGTACCTGACAATTGTCTCTGAGTTATCCTGTGGGCCCACCTCAGTGCTTTTAATTTGATGTTGGATATAGGGAGCGCGTTTCGTATTCAAACACGTACACGTACAGTAACAGTTCAAGGCAAAGATTAGGATAGGATGATGTAGAGGGAATGTCCTTTGTGGTGCATTTGTTTTCCATGCAAGCCCCTACGCCATCCAGACACACCAGGGTGGAAAGGATACTATTTAAAAGGCGATGCATGGTCGGTTGGAAAGTCCACCATACCACAACGCATCGGTAGTGACTCTCCCAACACACCATGCCTAAGCGGGTCTTAAACCTGCATTTCTATGTAAACTTGGGAACAAATAATCCCTTCATCTTTTCTCACAAAACTTGCTTTCTAATTGTTTATGTAAACTGCCGACCAAACCAATCCAGGTGAAGCAAGATGGGACAGATAGTGCAGGTAACCGCGTTAAGGGGGTCGCTGCAGCCAGGCTGCTGTCCAACATTTACTTGCTCCTCCATCCAAATGAAAGGCAAACCTAAAACGCAGAACCATGCGGCGCGCCGGTTGCAGAAAGCGGACGGAAGCGGCGCGGAGGCCAGCTCCACCTCCACCGCCTCCCCGGAGGCGCCGTCGCAGCCGAGCGCCGCCCCCGCCACGACGGAGGCCCCCGCCGCCCCCGACGCCGCCCCCAGCCCCGCCCCCGCCGCCACGCCCGCCGCCGGCGAACAGGGCAGCGCCACCAGCGGCTTCAGCGTCTCCCGCGAGGACGTGCAGAGCGAGGTGCGGCGCCTGGACGAGGTGGAGGGCAAACTGACCGCCCACTGACCCACTCACCGCCAGCATCAAAGCACCAACTCGAACAGGTAGCGAAGGCTACCAGGCTCCAAATGACGAATTATGTTTCCTAAAGGCAATGTTTGGAACTCAGTGATTCGTCTAGTTCTTTCCTACCACCAAGTAAATTTTATACATATACTTTTTATATTGACAATGCACGAGAAAAGTGACATATCCCCAAAATCGTTATTTTGCAGCGACGTAAAGAGATAGATACTAATTCAATTAGGACAAATATCGTAAAGTCAGTTCACAAGGCAGCCTGTAGAGAGAGTAAATCACTTTCTATTTGGGCGCGAAGTAAACGATATTACTCAGGGCAAGCGTTATGAATGAAACAAGGTTTTTTGGATGGATCAATTTTCTTCTACATCAACGATACGTCATTGAGATTGATGGTCACTGAATTATTTTACTTGTTCAAACGGTGATGAGCGGGATTGTTCGGGAGCAACATTGAAAATATTTAAGCTACTTATTATAAATACTGGCCGTATAAATTACATAATCTGTCAAAAAATGATAAAAGAATTATTCATCACAAAGTCAGGACATCACACAGTCAAGTCATGGTTTTATCATTGCATAAATAGCGGAGACCATTAATACTGAAATACATTAACCGGAGGGGGGACGAAGAATATTTTTAGTATTGTAAACTGGAAGAGTTCCTTACAACCACAAGTGAAGAGAGAATGTGTATAAATTGAGCTCACTCTGCAACATAAATAAATCATTAAAACACTACACGTGCCCGACCCATACATTTACAAACGCGTTAGAATTTACATTTACATTATTCGATTTTTCAAACCATTGAGTTATTCGATAAAATTTCGTCACATCACTTCATTTCTGAAGTTTGAACGAGAGGGAGGGAAGACTAGACTAGTGACAGCCATTTTCCTAAAAATGATATCACTTTACGAAATGAACTGAGACTCCTTTGCAATGAACATGCCAAGTGGTTCAAATCCAGCCAAGTTGATTTTGATGAAGCAGTGAAGTAATGGAAATGGTAATGAAATAGGGAAGAAGTAGCTCCTTCGCCAGTAATTGAACCACTGAATGTCTGATTATTTATAGTTTTAAAATGAACTTTATTTATTGACCTTTTTATTTATTACTATATTGCCTTTTCTGTTTGTGAGTGCTCTCTGATCTGTGTAAGTGTGACGCGCGTCACTTTATTTATGTGTGATTACCATTAATCTAATAGTACGTGTAAATAGTACATACTCGTTTGTAAATAGATTTCATCTGCATTACATTGTAAGAGCAGACTTAAGTGTTTAATTGTTAACTATAAAGAATATCATAGAACAGTTTATTAAAACAAAAAATATATTTTTTGGTTACAATAAACGAAACATTTCCTACTCTGATACTTTAGTTTTATTGAAAATCTTTCAATAAATTCTCCCTATATTCTGTTATCTAACATACTGCACAAACAAAGTGATCCCAATATATTTCCTTTTCGATTAACTAACCTTTGGACCCATCTCCCTTCCGAGATATTATTTGGTATTAGAGGAGGTCAATATGAAATTATAAAATTATAAAAACATTTGAAACCAAATACGTACTAGAATAATCTATTGTATTAATTTCAACTGTATGGTTTTACTGATGGATGTGCTAACGACATCCATATTCTTACAAACAACGCCAAAGCTTGGTTAGAAAACAGAGTATATTTGTATGACTTATTGTTTTATGTTGTTTGAAACCGTACTCTTTCATGCGACTCAACTCTTTCATGCGACTCAACTCTTTCATGCGACTCAACTCTTTCATGCAACTCAACTCTTTCATGCAACTCAACTCTTTCATGCAACTCAACTCTTTCATGCAACTCAACTCTTTCATGCAACTCAACTCTTTCATGCAACTCAACTCTTTCATGCAACTCAACTCTTTCATGCAACTCAACTCTTTCATGCAACTCAACTCTTCCATGCGACTCAACTCTTCCATGCGACTCAACTCTTCCATGCGACTCAACTCTTCCATGCAACTGATGCATGAAAGAGTCGCCACTGCGAGAGAAGAGAGAGAGGTAAAGAAAAGAGAGGGGAGAAAGAATGGAAAAAGAGGGGAAAAGAGAGAAAGGGAGCAGGACGTCTTCTGTGTTCTGCTAGTCATTCAATAATTTTAAAGGCAGGAATCACAATTTGGATGTTAACATTCATTATTTATAATATGCATCATTGTAAAGTGAAATATATTATGGACGATATCCCAAAGCTACCACAATTAAAACCTTTTCACATTATGACGTAAATAGTACGGTATTCGCATGTCGTATCAAGGAGAGTGCGAGATTCCATTCTCAGCCCCAAAAGGCGCAATTTGGCGCCAGGGCGGGCAACGGGGTTGGGGTCGTTAGCAGCGAGCAGGCGCTCGTCACCGCTCGTCGAGGGCGTGATTAATGCGCGTCGCCAGCGCGACAGCAGGGGCACGCGGTGGAGCGGCCTCCAGCGGCGGCGGCGGCGGCGGCGGTGGCCACGCTGCGAGGCGCCGGACACACCCCGCCGCCCCGCGCCGTCCGCCTCAGCCACTCGACATCGACAACAAACCATCAATGTTTCGGAACCACGGATGTTTTAAAATATCTATGCTTTATTAAATTGGTTGAGGAACCTCCAATACTTTTACGTTCGCGAAGGGGATAGTTTAATTTAATAATGACATGCAAATTAATTCAAAACTAACATTTACCACACCAAACAAAATAAAAAATAATAAGAACATTAATCAAAACTAGCGGTGCTACAGAATGGAACAGACTTTCACGTAGTAAAGAGATCTAATTTCTTTGGTGTGGACTAGCTTGATTTTCTCGCCTTATCTTCTTGCCAGCTGCCATCAATCGCCGCCCAAAATACATGTTTTGAAGTTTTCTCAACTTTTCGGTTTCCTAATGGTAAATTTGAAAGAAAACTTTATGAATTTTAAAGAAGATTAAAACCTCGTCCTATATGGGAATTTTCGTTGAAAAATTTGTAGTCCTTTTTAATTAAATGATGTTTAATCATTACTGTAAATGAGAAATATGATGCTCTTTTTCACAAAAAACTATTGAATTTTTGGAAAACTTTATTTAACATCATTAAAAGCGCTTTTACTTACAAATGCAATAATACGAGTATATACAAATTGCTGGAAATGTGCATATTAAAGTCGTGAGATATATTAAAAAAAACATTTGTGAAATTTTGAAGAAAGAAGAGAGAACAGCAAAATGAATACAAATGAATTTTACGTCATCTTCAACAATGTAATTACCACTATCCGTACAAAACATTTCAAGAAAAAATTGCTGCCGTTTTTTGAGAAAATAACGTTTGAGCGTTTCTAAAAATGCGAAAATTTGAGCGGATTTCCACAGAAAACTGTCGAGTTTTCGAGAACCTTTATGCGTTATTGTTTAAAGCACATGTACATATAAATACAATAATGAAAAAAATTGCTGCTAATGTAAATATTAACGTGAGAGAATAGTCAAAAAATTGAAGTTTTGAAGTAACAAAAGACTACAGCAATATGGCGTTTATGTCTTCTTACAGAGTACATTTAGCACTATCCCTGTCAAATGTGAAAAAAATATGGAGCTGTTTTCGCAAATATCGTGTTTTTGTTATTTTTTAATGTTGCACATTTTTTACGCAATATTACGCGAAAACTACTAAAAGTTTCAAAAATAATGAACACGTTCTTAATGAAAGAACTTAATATGTAGAAGAAATCTCTATCTTCAAATTTGTAGTTGTAGGAAGACGCCGGAAAAATATCAAACTTTTGCTACTTTCGACGATTTATGGCACCTGGTCTCACACTTCAGGCGCCATGTTGCCGCGAAAATCACACAACTAACTGCATAGGTCGATTCGCAGTGGCTTTTGCCCTGACACTTGCCTAAAAGAAGAGAAAAGAGGGGGAGGGGAAGTGGGCAATGTTCGGGAAGATAAGAGGCGAGGTACTAGGATTTTACAACATTCAATGCTGCGTTTATCCTTTGATCAATATTTAATTTGGATGAAACACCTAACAACGTACGCGATCTGCATCAACCCAAACAAACCGAAAACACCACGAGCATGGGAAGAGGGCCATTCATGATAAAAGTCTGCGACAACTTGGAAGAGTTAACGTGATAGCCTGATAGGAAGTTGTCATTGTTTCTTCAATCAATATTATTCGAATGTTGATTGACGCTAAGAAGGGTCGCTAACCATGCGCGATCTTTTCTTCCCGTTACTTGACTCATGCTCCCCTTTAAACTCACTCACCAACAAACCCACATCGCACACATACACACACGTTTACACAAAGAAACCATACGACGTGACAGGAATAAGTCGGCAGCTTCGTGTTTGTTCCGGTTGGGGCGGTGATCCACTAGAGGAGTTATCTGGAGAGAGAAGCCCCTCACGTTTACGTGTGAGTTCTTCGTTGATTGATTGGTTGATTGATTGTTAGTGATTCTGGTCACGTCAAGGGTTAAGAGCATTAGTCCTGCAAGAGTGGTGCATGTTTTTTCCCTGGGAGGTCACGGTGATCTTCGCCCGCTAAATGGCGATATCCGGCGCCGAACTACCGTCGGCTAGTGGGTTTTCCACAACCAGGGATCTCCCAACAGCGGGGCACCGCCCCAGCCACGACAAGCTCTAAGCTCCCGACCGGTCTCCCGGGATATGTGGTAGTGTAGAGCATGTTAGTGTAAGTGCGTGTGTAAGGAGAAAGGAGAGAACAAGGAAGAGGAAGGAAAGATCCGCGGCCCGTGGCCCGTTTGGTAGGGTACTGCTCCGGCATCGAAAAACTACCGATCAGAGCAGCTGGCCGCTTGAATGTCCCTCCAGAGAGCGACTGAATTCCACTTAGCTGACAAGCTAGTGTCGAAAATCCTGCCACCGTCGGAACTCAAGGCTAAGAACTCCCGGTCAGAAGCACTGCAATGACATCAGTTGATGCCCTGAACGACCTCTCCCGGCGTGAGTACAGGCGAGTGTACAACATTCTAGTGTGGGACGAACCCCACCACCTCCTGGTATATAACGTGCACTACTCTTCCGGAACTAATGACGTAAGTCGTTGACGCGCCCGGAAACAATGAACTCCCACCCAGTCACATGGCAACTGTGGTGACGCTGCGCTTCTCAGCACACCATCCATCTCCGTCCCTCAGCGCGACCCGCTGCGCTCCGCGCCGTCAGTCGCGCCGCCTGGCAGACCCGCCGCGCGGAAACGAGTACGAATGAACCACGCCCGTGCGCCTGCTTCGGAGGACAAATGAAGCTCTCTCGTCACAACCTTCGGTGCGCGTGCAAACTAATTTTTGCAAGGAAAATACTCTCGTGAGAATTCCGTGACCTTTTCGGGGACGCGTGCAGTAGAATTACCTTCTGCCAAAGGGCTAACTCGGGTGGGAAGTAGCATGCGGAATTTCGTTGAAACGGTTGCGGATTTCGTGGCAACAGTGCCTCAGTGTCTGATATTGGTGAGGCGTAAATAGCCTGAAATTAGATTATACCTTGACCAGACTATGACATAATTTTATATAAGCCATTTATATAGCTCATTCTCGTCTACACATTTATCAAAGAATAATCTGAACAATGAACCTCCAGTTTATTATATTTCTATTTTTTTAAAATTGATATAATTAAAATGCTCATTCAATTTTTTGATTTATTTTATTCCCTCTGGGCTGTTATAACAAACGGCTGGTAGTTTGGGTAAGAATCAATTGGTAAATATTTCGTAAACTTTTTTGTTGTAGGCTTTCAAAATCCTGGTTGAGAATTATTTGGAATATGCAAAATATTCGAGATAATATTTCTGTTATCATTTAATTTTCAGTTCAAAATAAATAACTCCTAAATTACACGCCATGAAATGTATCAGTACAATGAAGGAAAGAAAAGGTTGCACTTTGTTAATGAACCTTTCTTTATTATAACAATTCGGCAGTAAAGCAAAAAACAACGAATTTTCTACTCACTAACTAATCAATAAGCAACTGCTTTGAAAACTCAACCACTACAGTCACCTGACTTGTTCGCACCAGCAAGCACGGCAGCATATCTGTGTTGATTCATGTTGATGATTATCGACAAAACAGCACGTCCGCTCTATCATTAAATCCAAACAGAACGGTTTCCTCAGCTTCAAAGCAAGCGGAGCAACGGTCTCTTTTGAGACTTTTTCCTAGTCGTTTTGCATACCGCACCTAGGAAGCTTCTCTTCCTGCCTGTGTGACTCTCACAGTACACGCGAGACTACATCGACAACAAATACAGAGTGCGAATCATTCCTCAATTTGCACGCCTGAAAAGGAAAATTGTACATTTCCTCAGCACAATTGTGTCACTGGAGAAAGCCATACAAAAACTTTTCCACCACGTCAGTATCAAATAAAAAGTGTTTAAATAACATAATGATGCACACGTGAGACAGAAATAAATTGCCTCGTGCAAATTAAGTAGAGAAGTGACAACTTAAAAAACTTAAGTCAGGTAGGAAAGACCTAATCAAAACCTCGAACTGATTGTATGCTCTACTTAACCAGCTCGTGACAGACGGAAATATCAAGACAGTTCTTGTCCATAAAACGATATAACGTGACATTATATGAATAGGTTTTCGTTCTGTTACTTTCAGCAATTTGCACATTTCTGATAGATAACACAGAATAGATTTGACAGGTAAGTTTGGTTAAAGTAGAGAACACGGTACACTCTCAGAGAAGCGTGGGGAGGTGAGGGGGAGGGGGAGGGGGAGGGGGAGGGGGGGGGGGGGGGAGGGCCAGGGGAGGGCGAGGAGAGGGGGCAAAGGAGGGGAGTCTCCTTAAGCCCTCCTTCAAATTATGCTACGTGCTCTGATAGAAATGAATAAAACTTACCGATATGCGATTTTCATGGCTCTCCCTTAATGCACATTGTCCCCACTGCATTTTTAAGCCAAATCACTTCCAAAGGCAAGTTTTCTCGCTTCGCTCGCCCGGATCCAAGTCACGGCGAGGTTCGGGCTACGCCCTCGCGATCACTATGAACACCCTTGAGTCTGTCCAGCGCATAATTACCAATTCACTTTTATAAGAAAGCACTTCAAAAAGCACTTTATAAGCAAACCTCGAGAATTCAAACTACGTAGTTGCAAACACGTTTGGAAGAAAGAACACAACAAGGTTTATCACACAAGCACACCACCCCGATCGCAGTTTTATTTAGTAATAGAGCTCCGGCACGATACTCGGGTGAAATTCCCTCCCCTTAAAATCGCCTAACCACCCCTCGTCCCCTCCACCGTGGATTTCCCCCTCGCAGGAGCGGCGCGAAGTGTCGGTTTTAAACGACTTCCTTAGGTTGTACCGTGTTCTACACTTCAACCGTAAATTTTAGTAATTGCACTGCACAACGTAAACTCGAGTTAGAAATCATTCCAAAACTCACCTTCCCGACCGCAGTGTAGCACTGACACACAGAGACGAACGGACACGAGCATTTGCACATCTCCTCGCGCGTCTCCAGTCACTCTACGCGATCGGCAGTCGCCAGCCTCGGGCAAAAACTACACACGCGGTGAGCGGTGGCGGCGACAACCGTCTCGGGCCGCTCGTGTTTCTCGTTTTGCTCACCTCGGGGAAGGAATAGCGCTTTCTCATCCACCTCGTCGCTCCTGCACTTCCACCACTGCCCCCGACGCCATTAGGATCATTATAGCTGCGCTGCCGCCGCCGAAGTCGTTACCAATGGAGTCAACGCTACCGTCACTACAATTTCATTGCCCGCGATTCTACGTTTTGCGACTCGTCCGCTCCCGTCGCTGCGGCCTGGCGTTCACAGACGCAGCTGCAGTCGGTCCCGTCACCACCGCCCTCGTTCTGATTGTACTCTAATTGCTTCATCATCTACATCGCAGCTATCACCGCAGTAACCTCCATCTTGGTTCGATCTTATCCGCTGCACCTGTTCCTTCCAACAGCAATTTTGTGCAAAAATAATGCTTTAAACAGAAAAAGATGGAAGATATAGAGTTCAAAAACGAAATATCGAGTAAAAGAATGTTCTCTACAATATCATGTACTACCAGTTGTGCACACTTAGTTCCTTTTATTCCTTCCAAAATCTATAATTGGGGCTATTCATGGCTCGTATCCGTCTGGTACAGCCTATGGTTCTGATTTCTCCTTCGTCGCAACAAACTGCGGCAAAGAACGGTGGATCGCCGTTTTGCATCGAGCAGATAACACAGCAGGATATTCATAGAACGAGCACACGAGAACTCTGAGGCCAAATATCTTAAACCTGTCGCACCTTCACCAATCAATGAGGTAAGAATGTGACCGAGAAAGTGATCGCGTCTAATGAATGAATAACTTGCACCGCAGCCGCCGTGCTGGTCGTTCTCCCCTGGCCTCTAGGTGTGGCGCCGGCAGTCGCTCAAATCATCGCCTTGGCCGTCACCTCTGCCGCCGCCGCCGCCGCGCTGCTGCTGTGGAAAGCAGGCTACCGGAGCGGGCAGCGGCGGCGGCGGAGAGCGTCGCCCTTGATTGATGAGAGGCGCTTCCGCGTGGGAGCAGCTGGCGATCAGCGCAATCAGCGCCCGGCGCCCTCCACAGCGCTCGCGCTCGCATCTGCCAAAGACGGTGGGATGCCGAAGTCACGCTCGCGGCTGCAGCTGCACACTCCAATCCTCTTAGCGCACGAAGCTCTTTTTGGAGCACTTCTTCCATAACAGTCTCTCTTTCTTTCAAATGTTGGCGGACAGGGAAAAGCAGTGTTCGATTTATGAAATTTTAGGTCCCGGAACGCGCTAAAAATTGATTATTCATTTAGTAGAGGTAGTTATATATTCACAATACAATTTAATATTGATAACTCACACTTAATACCAATAACAGTGTCACAGGCTTTAGATGAATATAATTACAACAGTAAATTAAAAATCAGAGTTTATGATGTTTTATCTTTTTTACTAATATTTTTATTATATTTGTAGAAATAATACAGTGAAATGGAAAATTATTTAATTTTCAGTTTATGAAAATTGGTCAAACTAAAATATCGAAGTTGCTGTTTCATCTCCGCTTTTTCTTTGTTTTTTTCATTCCCGATGTATCGAAACTCCGTTTCGTCGCGTTCCGCCAGAAATCAAGCCCTAGGGAAAAGTATATTGGTACGTTTCTGAGAATACTGAATTCTTTGATCGAAGGATAAAAGTTATAAAAGTACATAGGTTTAGTTAAGGACTTTAGAAATGATTGTTTTACAAAATACAACAAATATGCAGTATATTATGATAGATATCATTAACAACATTTAACTAATGAATATATGTACAAGTAAGAAAACGTCTGTTTATCTCTTCTGTTAGAGGATGTTACTCAACCAACAATAAAAATAATAACTCCTGGATGAAAGCACTAATAGGTCAAAACCTCAATCCTATTCATTAAAAAACACATTCTTCACAGATTTTGACAACCGGGAATTTCTTTTCAATTTATGCGACAACGTAAAGAAATCATCCGATCTTCACCAATCCCACTGACCTACAAATCAAGTTGCAAAAATTAAACTTTTTAGCACTAAAAGCACTTTAACAACTCCCGTCACCGTCACCAGCAGCATCCATTCCTTTGCGCTCCTAGCTCTGTTTTACGACGGCGTAACTGTAATGTAGTCGTGGAGGGGGTCTTCGCGCCCCCTCCCCCCCACGCAGCCAGGACGCAGCTTCCGCAAAAAAACTCGCCCCTTCCCTCTCGGATTTTTGCGGCGAGTGCTTCGTCCTATTTTGTGTAGTCTTTGTTTTGCCCTTTCACGCTGGAGCCCCTTCGCCACCGCCGCCGCCACCTTCTCGCGCGCTTCTTGCTCTTGACCAGCACGCTCCATTTCAGAGCGGCGACGGGGGCGGCGACCGTAATAATGGCGGCGGCTGTGCATTCACCTGTTACGTAGCAGGAGCCCTTTCTTCCTAGCCCACAATAGCGTCGGGGGCGGCGCGAAGGCCGTTGTATAAAGGCGGCGGCGGTCGCCGGCGGGGCAGTGCTCGGCAGACGCTCCCCGGTGCCACTTCGCCTTCGTGTTTGTCCTCGCCCAAGACATGGTGTCGACGTCGGTGGCGCCGCCCGTGCGCTTCGCCCTGCGCCTGCTCGCGCTCTTCCTGCTGGCCGCCAGGGGCGCCGCGGCCGCCGGCGACCCCGACGCCTTCGACGCAGAGGCCAACATGCTCGGTACGCACCGCACGGCAGCTCGCAATTCGCAATTTCACGCTGCTTCTTCGACATTTTAAAAAGAAGCTGAAGGGTGGTGGCGCGATTCCGGCTTTAGATTCGGATTCAGCGAGTCCAAGTACGAAGAGAAACACGTGTCAAGTCGGTCTGTCAACGTTTTTATTTTGTGTCTGTGAAATGGAAGCTGTTCCTTGGGAAAGGCCTCTCTGTCAGATGCTGGAGACGTGAACGTTGTTGGTAAACTCCTCTCTAGAGTACGCTCCGAAATAGACTTTCGCTCATTAGAGATCTCACAAATAGTCGGCTCACAGATTTTCGCGAATATTGGTCTTCTCGCCTTTCCGAATCAATAATTTTATCAGACTCCAACAGTTTTTACTTGCAATGGTTGATAAGGGTGTCTATCATCTGATACTAATATTCTACACAGAGAATTTGCCTTCTGGAGTTTCCAATTTGGGACTTTAGTCTTGAACTTAGATTTCTCGCCAATACGTCGGTTTTAATTATTATTGGAGTTTCAAATTGAAATGAGGTAGATTATTAGTAAGAAACGAGCCAAAATTAAAATACTCTTATATAACCTCACTTTAAACTTATAAGTTCTCCGGGTTCGGCAACTAAACGCATTGGATATTCATAATCTAAAGAGAATGATAATATACCTTTTCAAAAGGAATTGAAATGTGATACAGCACCTTGAATTCCTTCTGATTGTCGCTGTCCCTAGTGTAATTGTGTAGCATATTATTTTGTTCACAGTATTTATGACATGAGTGTCACCAATTAGCGTGACATATCCACTCGACTTGGCCATTGGTTGGAATGCAGTTCGTAGAACAATACTAAAAACTGCACTGCCGCAACCACTTATGGCATCCGTCGTCTTACCAAGAATAACAAATGTGATTCCACCATTCTCGTGAAGTTAGTTTCGTGACCAGGTTTTCTCTGCAGATTCACTTTAAAATGGATCATGAACGTTCCTAGCGCTATTATTGTGTGTCGGAATGAGGAGTAAATCAAAGATTATCTTTTCAAGATGCAGACAAAAATATGCTGCACCGATGTATGGACATTTAAGGAATGTAATTTTCCCTTCAACGTTCTTCATAAAGTAGTCTACTTCCCTCTAAAATTTTATGAGGAGAAACACTAATGATTTCCAAAAATGTGCAAAAGGCTTTCATGGCTTTCCGTGTGATTAATAGTTCGAATTCATACATTATACATTATATAATATCATTTTTCAGATCACCAGCATCATTTAGGAATGACACAACTGATAATAATGAAATGAAAAGTCATATTTTTGTTAGTTATTCATACTTTATCATTATTAAATACATGATGTTGAAAGATAGGCATTTTTTGGATGTTTTTCCGCCTTGTTCTGTTTCAATAGTTTACTATTCGTGGTTGTTGTCTTTGCCTTTCACAACAGTCACAAAATTAAAACAGCTATATCTTAGAAGGGATTCTAACATGTAAGCTGTGGTGCTGTTATCGTCAACCACTTTTTCTCAGAGAGAGATTAAGAAATGTTCATTCTACAAAGGACTAATGGAATTTATTCGATTTTTAAGATTTATAAATCTTCCAAACCAATGCTAATGATTGAAGGTGAATTAATCTCTCTTCGGTATTCAGTAAACTTTATGCTTATGTTTGACAAAACGATGATAATTATTTTAAATATTAGTACTGCAGAATGGGTATTATTACCAATTTTGGGCGAAGAAAGTAGTCTAGCTGTAGGGAAAGCAAAACAATATAAAAAGCGAAGAGGAGAATTTGAGATGGTGTAGTTGCGTTCCAGTTTGTGTACTCGAGTCTGTTCAAAACATCTAACGTAGTACTCAAGGATATAATGGAATCTCATGAGCACAAAGAATTTTACTCTCCCTGGCAGGCGCTTCAGGTAATTGCAGCTCTGCAAGCGACTGCAGCGAAGAGCGGCATTTCAAGACTCTTCCGCTCTTTTCAAGCTCTGTCGCGCACACGACGCACGCACGTACCGAGAAGCGCAGAGGCTGTAAAAGTTGCTCGGTTTTTCTTACCAGCACTGCAGTTTGTATGCTTACGTATCAGTGAGGATCGTGTAACACAAGTGATAAAAATCGTCAAAAGTAGGAATAAAATTGAGTGTTGACGTATCAATCTCCATTTTCTGGTTTCATCAGATTTGGAAGGAAACCTGTAGATGCGGCTTGGCAGACAAATTTAAGCACAAGATAATTAAGCTTTTAAGATATAATCAGTAAATATACATATGTAAATTGTAAACTATGTCAGTAAAAATAAATTTTACAAGTTGTAGGTTAGAAGAATAAAATTTAATGCACGATGTCTTTTATAATTTTCTGTTGTAAGGTATATTATTGACAACCGATGAGTAACATATGTTAAAATAAGCCAGACAATAAAACACTTTAGACATTGAAATAAAATCTGTTGATCAAACACACACTGTTTAGTAGAGATTAGAAGATCATTATTGAAAAACTAACAGACGTTAATGCTTCAGCATGAAACCAAGCATCACAACCTTGCACATGTTGCTGTTATTTTCAATGGCCTGCCACTATACACACTCGGCCCGGCACACACGTTCCGATATACCGGTGAGGTTTACGTGTACAGGTCACCTGTATCCTGGATCCTGGGAACATAATGTATCTCTGACCTTCCTCATGTTTGTAAGCCTTGAAGATGGAAAACTAAAGTAAAATAAGTCTTTAATTAACAGACTGAACCCTTAAATAATCATTATAGATTTTCAAATTAGTCATAATATACGATATATAATCACATATAGTCCTCAACTTTGACTCCTAACCAAAAGCATTAAGTTGACGCAAGAAGACAGTGAAATGTATCACTGGGATACCTCTATACACAATAATTCATTGTCAGCTGGCAAATTTATATTTACTCATTATTTTAATATAAAACAGTTTGTAAATTTACTTTGTTCATAATTTAAAAAAAAAATAACTGACAAAACTCCTTATATATATATATATATATATATATATATATATATATATATATATATATATATATATACATTAATTTTTTTACAAAATATGCAAGAAAAATAGAAAATATGTATAATAAAAATTCATAATTGTGTTTAAAATTGCTCTCTAGTCGCCGATCAGTTCTTAACAAGAATTCGGAGTGGTTGAAAACAGGTTCTATCTCTACTGAAGTAATTGTGCACTAGACTTCACATATATGAATTTTATACGAATTATAAAATACGTTCATAGCATATCTTACTATGTTTATGAGGAGCGTGTACTAGTGTAGTACTGAGTAGCGAGTGATGGATCCCAGGGGAGGTGGTTAAAGGGTATATATCCCACCCTCCAAATTCAACAACGCGTTAAGACAATTTTCTTTAAAAAATATTAGTTAGGTTTCGATCGAGTAACGAATTTGCTGTTTCAAACATGAACAAGTACGTGGTTGAAATTACTTTTGTTCATAAAAATCCACTCATCCTTGACTCGCAAGAACGCAATAAGCGGGAGGGGGTAACTTTGACAATTCATGATTGAGATATGGTGGAAATAGAAGCGCAGCAGCATTACATTTGATTTGTAAGAAAGATGATTCCGTAACAAATATTGCAAACGCGCTTCTGAAATGTTCCGTTTCGACGTTATAAATATATTAAAGCGTACCGAAATGTGTAAGACATGTGTCGTAATGGGTAAAATATGTAAAAATATGTAATTACACCAAAATATGTTAAAATATGTAAAATAAAAATAGTTCTAATTCTGTACACTGTCCGGGTGACGCAGCGAAGTGGGCGATGTCAATGCCCTGAGGAAGGCTGCGACCTGACAGGCAAAACGTCGGCCTCTCAGCCCACTACGCGACGTGACCCGGACAGCCAAGAAGCAATAGTGTTAATTCATTGAGAATGTCTTGTTAAGTGCAGAGAGTGTAAGTGCATGTGTGGCAGGTGCGGGGCTGGTGCGCGGCCTGGCGGCGGCGTGGGACGCGTGCGGGCCAGCGGAGGAGGCCGCCGCCGAGGGCAGCGAGGGCGGCGGGTCGGTGGCGTGCCAGGGGCTGCGCCTGGTGCGCAAGGCGCTGGCGCGCTGGTCGGGCGGGCGCCACGCGGTGGAGCTGTCGGCCGGCGTGGAGCTGGTGCCGGTGGCCGAGGCGGGCGCCGGCGGGCGCGCGTCGCGCAAGCTGCAGCCGGCCGAGGCCAAGGAGGAGCGCGGGCTGTGGGGCCGCGTGCGCGCCTTCCTGCAGAGCCACGAGCTGCGCATCCGCCTGCCGCAGCTGCTGCCGCACGGCGACTCCTGGGCCAGCTACCTGGGCGCCCTGCACCAGCAGCACGTGGCCGGCGGAGCAGGTACGCATGCGCACAACTCCTGCGCCCCTCACCTAGGTTCGAGTCCTGACGGCGGCAGCATTTTCGACACTAGCTTGTCAGTCGCTGTCTGGAGGAGAATTCTAGCGGCCGGCAGCTCTGATCGGTAGTTTTCCGTGGTTTCTCCGATCAACACCAGGCGAATGCCGGAGCAGTACCCTAACAAACAGGCCACGGACCGCGCGCGATCTGTCCTTCCCCTTCCTTGTCCTATCCTCTCCCCTTACACACGCATTTACACTAACATGCACTACACTACCACATATTCCGGGAGACCGGTCGGGAGCTTAGAGCTTGTCCCGGCTGGGACGGTGCCCCGCTGGTGGGAGAGTCCTGGTGAGGGGGAAACCCCACTCGCCGACGGTAGGATCTCGCCATCCAGCCGGGTAAGGTCGCCGCAGTCTCCTGAGAGAAAACATGCACTACACTAACGGGACAAATTACCAAAGCATTTGACGCGTCCGGAAACACGAAAAAATCAATTAATCAATCAATCAATACGCACAACCATCTTGGTGCGGCTATCGTGTTACGGTCAGAAACTGACTGCCGGTCTCGTGATACAATCCCCGTCGACATGTGGAATGTTCGCGACATATTACTCGGGATTCCCGCATATCCGCTGCCTCGCGATACACTATTGCTCTGGGCGCGATGCACCAGCCGCACGTGGGTACAGGAGCAGATGCGCGTACGCACAACCGCGTTGGCGCAGCCGTGCAGAAAACTAAGATTTTTATAGCAACATTCTGTAAAGCATTATCCGAATACTTCCAGAAACACGTCGTGTAGCGGCCAGACTGACTGCCGGGAGACTGACTGTCGGGAATGGTGATGCAATCCCTGTCGATCCATACGGAATGTTTGGTGGACGCAGAGTATTCGTGACAGGTTACTCGGGATTCCCCCGTCGTGTCTCTAAATACTCCTTGGCACCTCAAGTATCTGAGCGCGCTGCACCGGCAGCAAGTGGCCGGGGGAACAGCACGAATACGCAAAACCACTTCTTCTTTTTTCCGTCTTTTTCGCCACACTCTCTCATCTCTTCTTAGGCTTTGAGCAAATATAAATCCGGAGTAATCCTCTTTTAATTTTTTGTCTTTTTGTCTCGTCATGTCACATTCGGTCAATGTCATTTATCTTTACGGCCATGGGCTCGACGCCGTTAGTAATCACGGCTCCCAGACGGTCACCCGTCCACGAATCCGTGGTGTCTCGGTTTGCATAACTTTCGTGACATCACGGAGCGTAGTTAAGCAGTTCGACTAACGTACACAGTTGCATTGGCACCTTGGCGCAGCCGTCACGGTTTTTCTGGTAACATCATGTTAGTAAAAGCATCAAAGCAGAAAATGAGTTTAAAGACATTGACCGGTTTAGGTGGCTCTGGTCATCAACTGATGTCATTGCAGCGCCTCTGACCGGGAGGTCCTAGGTTCGAGTCCTGACGGCGGCAGGATTTTCGACACTGGCTTTTCAGCTAGGTCGAATTCAATCGCTGTCTGGAGGAGAATTCTAGCGACCGGCTCCTCTGATCGGTAGTTTTCTGTCGTTTCTCCGATCATACCCTAACAAATAAGCCAGGGACCGCTCGAGATCTTCCCTTCCACTGCTTGTCCACTCTATCCTCACCTCTTACTTACACACCCTTCCACTTACACGCACTACACTACCACATGCCGGGAGACCAGGGCAGACGGGAGCTTAGAGGTTATCCCGACTGCGGCAGTGCCCCTCTCGTGGGAGATACCTGGTTAGGGAAAACCTCGCAAGCCGACGGGTAGGTCGGCTCCGGATCTCGCCAGCCAGAGGGGGATGATTACCACCCCTCCAGCGATAAAAACACGCACTACACGTAAGGGATCAATAACCTTAGCAGTTGACGCGCCCCGAATTACTAATCAATCAAATAAAACCCAAAGACTGGAAAACCTGTCGTTCAGCGGTTAGACTGCAGCTGGGAGTGTTGATGCAATCCCCCTCGATCCATGTAGAATATCTGGGGGACGCAGACGGTGCGCGGCAGACAAGTGACTTACAATCACCATTTCTCCATTACCACATATCCATGCATATACACTTCACCTTCATTGCCACATTATCAAATCATTCATCCATCTACAGTTAGTCTAAAAAGTGAGTAGACGCTTACAAATCTTTCTGTTTTGGGTCTGTGGAAACTTTGCACAGGGATTTATCCTAAACAAAATAAAGCAATCTTGACAACAAATACGTTCTTCCTATATTTCCACAATACTAGTTTCACAAAGCCAAGCAAATACTTTGGTACTGATGAAAACAAGAAATACTGCGCCGAAATGGAGCGCCAGAAGTCTTTGGACACATAGTTCTAATGAAAGCATTGGTAAAAAAGACATGTTAATATTTTGTGGGATTTCCTTTGGCATACATTCCGGCCCTAAGACTCTGCGGCATGGAATTCAAACGATTTTGCACAATTTGTGGAGAAATATCACTCCATTATTCTGTACGCGTTCTGTTAAGTTCTCAATTTTTCCATTTCTAATTTTTTCTCCTGAAAACTACATAAATGTTCTATCATATTTAGGAGAGTGTGCAGTTGTTTGAGAGGTTGTTTTGGTGAATTGTAAAATAACCAAAGTTTTGTATTAAAAGCAATGTGCTGTATTGAAATCATTGTCCGGTTGAAAAATATAAGCTTATCCTAAATTCATTGAATCAGCACTGGTTCTCAAATTATGTCTTAACATATCATGAATATTTAGTTATGAAATATATGTAGTCATATTGATTCATTATAAGGTCCATGAAGTGCAAATTCCACACTCCACTAGCACTCGTACACTCCCATACTAAAACCAATCCACATCCGTGTTTTACGGTCGGAATTTAATTCTGTGGCTCGAACTCTATTCTTTTTCTTCCACCCTACACGCCATTCGACAATTCGTTCCAAAAACGAAGAATTGGCTTTAATCCGAAAAGGCGATGTTTTTGGTAAATGAAGAGAGCAATCAAGTCACAATAAATTTATTTTTTCCTCTTAATTTTCTGACCCTTAAAACTCGAATCAGAGTTATTATTGAGTGAAGAGAACAGGTGTCCATTCATTTTTACACTAACTGTAGGTGCGGCCACAAGAGTTGGACACTGTCAATATATTAAAGAGTAGTCTTATGCCTAAACACGTTCAACTGTAATATTAGCAATATCGAACCGTAGCGTAGCGACAGGCTTACTACCTTCTTATTAATAACCTGAATTACGACTTAGAGGCAACCTCCGAGTGACATCTACATCGAAAATGTTTGTTCATTTGTATCCAGATCGCTCATAAGAGATAAATAGAGGTTCAATTTTATTTTTAAAAAGCGTAGGCGTCCAGCGCTTTAGCACCTATAGGTACCGAAAGCTTTCACCTACAGGTACCGAAATTTCCATTCTGTTACCGACTGGGGTGGCTCAGGGCAACAACTGTGCTCTTTGCAATGTAACTGACCGCGAGGTCCTACCGTTTGTCTCCAGACTCTGGCGAATGTAGGGGGTAATTTTCCAAGGTTTCTCCGACTAATACTGGGCGAATATCCGAACACGTCTTTAACAAACGATCCACGAACTGTGCGGGATCCTTTCTTGCTCATTTTTGACTTCTCTTCTTCCAACCACACACACTTACTCTTTCATGCACTACACAACCACAAATGTCGGGAGACCAGTCAGGAGCTTAGAGGTTGCCCCGGTAGAGACAGTATCCCTCTGCTGTAAATATCGGGATTGCAAAATAACCAATGTGTAGGTCGGCGCCGGATTTCACATTGTAATGGGGAGGAATACTGCCACCTCCCGAAGTATAACATGTTACATGGTAACGGGGTAACAGTTGACGCGTCCGGAAACACTAAATAATCAACACCAAGATTGAATCTGAAGCAAGTAATCGCGCGTCGCCGCCGCCAGTTATAGCTCACGCATAACCGCGCCTTGGTTTCTGCAGAGAAACTGAGTAGCATAAGGCCATCAGAAAGGTGCTCATTCCCCATCCCCTACCTTCACCTCAGGGGATACTTCTTTGGCCGACGACAGTTTTTTAAGCTGTATAGTGTTGGAACTTGTGGCATTGAGGTGAGGAGATATATTCTTTTCCATGAGGGAATTAATTTCCAGGACGTATTTCCTACGTTCACTATAGCCGAGGTCCAGGTTCACGATAACCCAGCTTTCTTAGGCTTATTTGTAAAGTAAGTGAAACGGGACCTATGACTTACGTTCACTATAACCGAGGGTTCACTATATCCGATTTTACTATAACTGAAGTCGACTGTATTTACACAAGCTACTTTCAAACAAAGTTCTCTGGCTTACCTTGATAGAGTATTACGTTGCCACAAGTAAACATTAGAAAACATTGATCGCGTAACAATTTTATATAAACTTATTCGGGGTTAAATTAAACAACACGCTGAGTTAGGCAATAATAACATTAAATGGGCCATTCAAAAACTATTACAATTCATTTAATTAAGAGGTATCGGCATATGGTGCTGACAAAGAAAAATATGTCATTTTAAACCATACTGTCGTATAAAATGCGAAGGAAACATCATTGACAATGGTACTTATTAATCAGGAAAACAATATTAAATTCTTGTGTAAAAAAAACACAAAAGATCTTCACTGATGAGCAAGGGTTTTCAGATACGTCTTCAAGGAACCATTTTTGCAGACGTTCCCAGGTATCGTTGACCATTACGCCTTTTATTTCTTTGTTCTGAAAATTGCCTGAAGCAAATTGAAATTTTTTTATTTATTTTTCAAGCATAGGCAGAAAGCAAGAAACCTCTAAACCGTATACAATTTTTTTTCTGAAATTGACCTGGCTATTCCGCGAAAGGATGAGGTCTTGCAAATTTGTAAGCATCTTTTAAGTTTAAAGGTCTCTCTACAAGCTTATAAACATTTTCAAAATTTTGTGAAAACCAGTTGAAATTTTTTAAAATTTCCTATTAAAAAAACGCAAATTGTGGTTATGAATACGGTACAAATCAGATTTTCATTAAAACCGCTAAAGTTTGAGAAACTAACTTCTCCTTACCCTTAACTTCATTGAAGAAACGAAAATACCAAGTACGTTCTACTATCGTACATATTATAATTCTGAAAAGACACTATCATCACCACCATCCAACAACAACGACGATGACAACAACATCCGGGAAATATATTTAATTGAGATATTTTTACATTCTGTATGTTTCTTTCTTGACCGCTGACCATTTCAACGCAAAGCCTAAATGGGACACGGGAGCATTCCAATTGGGGAATTATAGAGAACGGCTGTTGCGTCATCGCGGCAGCGTTTAGTCAGCTTGGTAAGGAGGTACGCCGGTAAGGTGGCCATCCCACCCCACATTTCGTTGTAGAGCTTTTAATCGTGAATTCTGTTTAAAAAATTAAGAACCATAGAAGTAAAATTACATCACAGACATTCACTGCAATTTTGTGCTCCACGTAACTATAAGTACATACTAAGGTAAACTCTAAATTATTAAATGTAGTAAATTAGCAACATGTCAGAATGACTTCCGAATAGTAGACAACCAGATTCACAGACTTCACACAAGACAGCGTTCGCGTTCGTGTGCTGATCGGCTTGTTCAATCGAAAAATTATTTATGTGGGTTCTTAGCTACAATAACCTGTCATTTTAATATGTAAATGAACGAGGACTTATTTTCATTACCCAGAGAACGCAACTAGAGAGTTAAGGTTTGCCAGAATACGGTTTGCCCGGGCTCTCGTGAGCTTCCGAGGGTACAATCACGGGCTTTTCTTCTTCGAAAATTCTATCGATTTTCACTGAAGTGTCGGAGCGAAAAATCGATAGAATTTTCGAAGAAGCGTCGGGGTGGTGGTTATAAACATCATGTCATCTCTCTCTCTCTCCCTAAAAAAACCATTGACTCGAAAAGTGACATTTTTGTTTAATATTTTGCTCTGGTTTGAACCCCACAGGCATGGCCGCCGCGCGTAAGAAGGACAAGGGCGGCGGCATGGCGCTGGCCATGATGGGCATGATGGGCGGCATGATGATGATGATGGGCGTGGCGGGCACGGGCGCGCTGGCGATGAAGGCGCTGGGCGTGGCGAGCATGGCGCTGGTGATGGCCATCGCGGCGGCGCTCAAGAAGCTCGCCTCCAAGGACGACGGCGGCGGCCACCACGTGAGCGTGGTGCCGGTGCACGCGGGCGGCGACTATGGCCACGGCCACCACCGCCGCCGCCGCGACGCCAGCGACCCGAGCGGCGAGGCGGCGCACCGCCTTGCCTACGCCGCCTACAACTCCGCCCACTAGAGGGCGCCAGGTGCGTGCGCGCCGCCACGAGCGCTCCGAACACCAAACATGAAATGCTTCCGAGGGCAATTGATGATGGGGTGCGTTCTAACTCATTGAAAAGAACTCTTCTGTAGCATATCAGCACTCTTGTACTATGTGATGCAGATATGCGTGCATGGTTGCCTCTTGCACACTGAGTGAACTTGAGTCATAATAGCAGAGATCAAAATATTACTCTTCACTTGTACATTGCTAAATTTTCATACTGAATTCTCAAAAATGATCCTTCTGTGGCCTGATTAATGAATGGTAGTCTTAAAAGGGGAGACTCGTATTGAACTACAGGACTAAGACGTTTTCAATATCATGCTATTTACTGTAAGGGATAGTGATATATACGCGACTTTATTCATTACAAAAGTATGAATACACAGACGTCAGACTAAAAGGACGAATTTTACGTTGCATATCAGTAAGAAAAGTTTACACTTTTTTGAATAGGGTGATTATAATTTCTATTAACACTCTTTTTGTTCGTTTCGCGACAATTACTAACCGTATCTTTCAAAAGAGTCTCAATGAAGTCTTTTCTAATATATCCTGTACTCTATAATCTCTTTCATTTTTCTCTTCATAAGAAAGATTGCTACTGTCGCTCTTTATACAATATCAACGGCTTACTCTTTCATTATTATTGCCACATAGGCTTTGTCGTTGTACTCACTTCATGAACTGTGCTAACAGCTAAACCAATATTATGGTTCACTGCATTCCCACAATGCCTGTCTTTCCTTGAGGAACAGTTGACACAGCACAGCTCTCAGCTTCTTGTCATCTCAGTAAGCACTCAAGTTCTGTACATATGCCCCTTCTCATTAGCATAAATGCCACTGCTATTTCGAGCACGCGTTAACACGTGGGCGTCCTATGTTTATGTTCGCAAGTTCTACACTCCCTTGTTTCTGTATGCAGGGTACCTTGCGTATGATATAGTCACATGAAATGATCAGTATTGTTACATTATTTATATTTAATTTATTTGTACAGATAAAGTTAATAATAAAGTGGATTGTTACATTTTAATTCTCTCGTGTGTAATTTCTTATCCGTTAAAAGTACATTTCTGTATTCTGTCCATTATTTCCTGACCCAAATCTTTAATCTCCACTAACAAAATAAGCTGTTACCAAATACTGAAACAAGCAGGAAATATAAAGAAAGTTAATTAACGACTTAAAGAAGATTTACTACCTTCAAAAAGAATTGCTGAATATTCAGCATCTTCTTATATTTTCAACTTGAAATAATACAAGTACACATTTATTGCTTAAAATCAAATACGTGTGAGTGCTGAAGTCTTATAAGCAACACATGAAGCCAATGTAAAAGTGAATGCAAAATTATATACGTTCTTTTTCAGTTATTATGATACAAACATTTTTATCAGCTTGACAGAATGTAAATTTACAGTAGCATCTTGGAGTATTTATGAAGTATAACTATCATTTGGACATTCATTTTTCATTCCCATCATCAACAGTTTGTTTTGGTAGAATAGTAATAATTGGTTTGGTAATACTAGTAACAGTAAGAGTAATAACTTGATGGTGAAATCTCGTTTATCATAATTACAAATATATGGAACGAAACTACTAATAAAAACCTATTGAGAATACACCGTCGAAGCATATTATTAATTTTGTAATTTTTAAAATTTTCGAGTTTATTTTTCTAAACTCACGTTTTCGCCTATGTAAGGTTTTGGAATAATTTTATTAATTTTTATTGCAAGTTCGTATATACCTTTGAAAGGAAATTTAGCATAAAAATGCAGACCATCTCTGGTATCTTCAGGACTTAAGGCAGGTGCGCGACCTGGTGAACTAAAGGCGAACAGAATACTTGCAAGCGGCTTCGAGAAGTATCTCCTAGAGTGCGCCGAGTGTTGTACATAAATGTTGAAATCGTCTTGTGATAAATAATGGAAAACGTTCATTGTTTCAACTTTAATATTTTTAATTAGATCTTCTTTCACTTTGCGCTTTTGTATTATACTTGTACATTGTGATTCGATCATTGATTTGTTATATTTGTTGATTATTCTCCAAAAGTTTCCCTTCTGTTTCTTCGGCATGTTTAACTTTAGAATCTGGTTATCGAATATGTGCACTAATTTTCAAGAAAAGCCTGTAAACTTGCTAGTCTATGAGAGATTTAAATAAATATTCAGGGCCTAGTAAATTTTTGCTTCAAAATTAACGAATATTTTTAGAGCATTAGAAAAACTCTCGCAGCAGTGAGGAAATATTTCTTCCGGATTCTCTGTCTAATATCTTCAAAATTGCAAGAAAAAGAGTAATTGCCTTTTCTTTGGGGTAGTTTCCAAATCAACATATCCATGACATCATGTACGACATCGCAATCCTAACATGAAAAATGTCTTGCCTATTTTTCAGTTCTAGCTCGGAAACCTACAAAGACACAGACTAATAGGGATGTATCATCGGACGATGAGCTGGATCAGGGATTCGTAATCTTTTCTTTTCGTCGACCCCTTTTAAGAGAATAGTTTGCTTCATCGACCACCTTCATTTTTTTCTATAATATATAGCTTATTATAAATTATCGTAAAAGAAATAACTGCACATAACTGACTTAAAGATAACAGTTTGACTAATATGAACAA
The DNA here is from genome assembly GCA_011170035.1 of Teleogryllus occipitalis. NCBI lineage: Eukaryota > Metazoa > Arthropoda > Insecta > Orthoptera > Gryllidae > Teleogryllus > Teleogryllus occipitalis. The sequence goes on along the minus strand of BLKR01001905.1, from coordinate 180,815 downwards.
GATTTGGAAAAATGATTAGATTTTAAATTTTTTGTATTATTACTGTTATTAAACTTTTAAATACAAACAACTTTTGACAAACGGAACCACATATTATAATTAAACGCAAGTTTTATTTTATTAATGAAGTGAAATCACAAAATATAACCCAATTTGTAATTTATTATTAGATGTTTTCTACATTTATGTAAGTAATAATAATAATAATAATAATAATAATAATAATAATAATAATAATAATAAATGCATAAATATTTTTTGTAATCAATTGCATCTTGATCTTTATTACACCACTCAGTCATAGGTGAATATTTGAACATCGATCTCCAACCAACCCCTTGATCATCATCCCCGACCTTTAAAATGTCAATTACCCTCGGGGGTCGATATCGACCACGTTGGGAACCCCTGTTCTAGATATTAAAATTCTTATGAGAATCTCGGTTGTAGAAAAGACACCTCGCGATTCGCCGACTGATTCGGGGGCTGACACTCAGGCCCAGAAAGCATCTCATCGGACAACGGCTTTTGGCATCACATCTCAACACGACTCAAGAACACTATACTGTAGTGTGTGCATTTTCTAATCGGAATTCTCTTCTCAAGTTCCAGAGCCCTTCTTACGTATCTCTCTTCTCGACGAAGTTCTTTATAGCCGGCTTCAGGTGAAATCCCAACAGAGCGCGTCCCACACACCATCCGAATTCCTGAGGAGCAGGTCATGCGCCGCATTATCATAGTAGAAGCGTCCGGGTGCGGGGACGCGACGGTGGTAGGTGGGGAGCGGGACGGGCGGCCGGCGAGCAAGTGGAACGAGGCCAGAGCGCTTGCAATCATTCAGGTTTAACCTCAAAGGGCATACTAACCATCAGGATGCATTTTTATCCAGAAATGCGAAACTGTCATTTCGCTAGTCATGCAAATAAGTAGTGTCTACTATTTGACGCAACCCGTCTCCAAGCCCCTGAAGAGGCGTTGAGCGCTTTGCGCTGGGGAGTAATCCTCCGTTAAATTTGTGCGCTGGGGAGTAATCCTCCATTAACGTCTTCTTATGTCATGTCATGTCACGTCACGTCACGTCGCAGTCAGTTGTCAAGAGGACCGCCAGGTAGCATCTCCGCGCACGCGCCTCCTGCGTCACTACCCAGCAGCCAGAATTGGGAAGGAATAAGGATAGGGTTTAGGACACTTCACAGGTTCCCTTGTGAAGCAGCTGAACTCGTTTTGTTGGAACAAAGTTCACATGAGATTCGACGGTAATCGAACCCGTACGTCAGTAGTGAAAGGCTAGCGACTTCGCTATGTGTATCTGTAGTGTAGGAATAAGTACTGAGCTCGTGAATTTGGCTTGTGGCAGTCGTAAATCTGCCGCCGGTCGCCGAAACAGCAATGGCGATTGACCTCTCGAGACGGTCTGGTCTTGCGAGACTTGCCCAGTGTGCCAAACTCGAGAGGAAAGTTTTACTTTATGTTCTTGTTCTTGGCTCGACAGTGCTATAGGCCTTGGCCGATCAGCGGTGACCCAGCCTCTCGGCCATGGCATAAGGGGTTAGTGTAGTTAGCACGAAGACATCCCTTCACTATACATAGTGACTTAGTGTATAGTAACACTGTTCTTCAAAACCTTGGGATGGGCTTTCTCATCATCACACAGCATTAGATACTGGGATATTTGTAAGGAAGGCGCGCAGGTACAATTTGCCTCGGCCGGGAATCGAACCCGGCGTTAATTCGTGGAAAGCGAGCACGCTAACCAACGAGCCACCGAGGGAGGTTGTTTTAATTTATAGCCAACAGTAGATGTGTTTATTGTATAACTTAAAAATGTACATGGCAGAAAGCGTCGGCGCTAGCTCCTATGCCAGTCTGATCCACTACTTATCAAATTCGCATTCGAAAAACTCGTGTTGAACAAAAACTCTTTATGCGAACAGAAAATTGAGAAAAGACAATTATAGTTGTTAATACTGAGATGTAATCCTGAGGATACATAAACACACAATGAAAATTTACTTACAAGAACTTAACCTAAGACACAAAGCTACTATTAACAAGTAATTAGAAGATAATTTAGAAAAGACGGTGATGGTGCAAAAAGAGTGTTGTAGGCAATCGCACGCCGCGCAGTGACCCGGCGAAAGCCGTGAGGGGGAGGGGCAGCGCCCTGCGGAGTGGCGTGGGCCGTGCAACCGGAAGCGACGCACCGCACCGGAACGAAGGCCGCTTTTCCGCGCCGCCGCGCGCTGGACGCGCGAACCGCGTGCCGCCGCCGGCAGGTGGAGGACGTTGCAATTTCGCGGTCGCTTTTCCGGATGCGCGACACCGCAGGTCGGCATGCGCCGCGCGTTTTTAGAACGCCCCGCGTGCCTGGCGTTCCTCGGGCTCGGAACTCGTCGCCATTTGAGGAGTTCACAACGCACGTCAACTGCTAAGGTCATTAGTCCTGTGAGTGTTTCGAGTGTTTTTATCGCGAGAGGCGACGGTGATCTGGATGGCGAGATCCGACGCCGACCTACCCGTCGGGTGGGGGTTTTCGCCTGCCAAGTATCTCCCACCACAGAGGCACCGCCCCAGCCGGAACGAGCCCTAAGCTCCCGACGAGTATGGTAGTGTAGTGCATGTAGATGTATGTGTGTGTTGATGTCAAGGGTGAGGATAGGACAAGAAAGAAGAAGGAAAGGTTGCGCGAGGTTCGTGGCCCGTTTGTTAATTATTGGCCTGCTCGCGCACTTGTCTATTGTTGATTGGAGAAATCACAGTAAAGTACTGATCAGAGCAGCCGGCCGTTACAATTCTTCTCCACACAATGGCTGAATTCGACATAGCTATGGAGATAGAATCGAAAATACTCCCCAACGTCGGGACTGGAAACCTAGGACTTCCCTGTCATTGGGTCACCGGTTGATCCCTTTAGCTACCTGTGCCGGTTAAGGATTTTACAAAGTGATGACGTGATGAATGTTGGGGGGAACGGTTCACGAGTGAATGATAAGAATGGATGATGTGGGATAAATAATAAAACATGTTATCTTGCCGCAACAATCACGTTTCATTTGAATGTCTTTGGAAAGAAACTGGAATCGTAGTCCACGTCCAATAAATTCTGAAAGTTCAAAACACGTGCTAACAACGTCGAAAATGTATCGTTTTAAGATGATCGAGGTGATATCTTTTTGAGATGAACGAAGTGATAAACTCGTAAATGTTGACATTATGTAAATATCCCCTTAGCTCTACAAGGTAAACATTTTCTATCAACTCCACACCCTTAATTGTATGATATTAAAAGTAGAACCCGTCCAAAGAGACTCGAAGAGATAAAATATTTTCTTGGAAATCCATATTGGTATTCATATAGAGAAGATGATCATTCCTGTACGGAATGGATTATTAATAAAATCACATAACATGCCAAGACCCCAACTCATAAGTCAGGAAGATGCACTGAATTGATGAGCATTAAATGTGTATCAATTCAAGAAAAAAATCCAGTGAATCTAACTCTAAACTAACTCTCTGACACTACTGGGGGGATTATTCTTTGCGTATAAACGCATAGCACGTGTAAGTTGTATTCTATTTTTATTTACTAAATGTATCTCTGAATAATGTTTCAATTTTTATCTGTACATTTATGTATTACGTGCTTAGGCGGAAGAGCGGGCCTGATGGCCCGAGTCTCGCCACATAAGTAAAGTCATTATTATTATTATAATAATAAGTAAGTGGAGAGAAGTATCGGAATGTTTGTGTGCAACGTTCTTGGCGTCGGAGAGCCGCGATGGAATGCGTGGTGGGGGGCGACTCGGCCGGTGGTCAGGCGGGAGGGCGCGGGTGCGGAACGGAGCGGAGCGGAGCGGAAGGCGGGAGCGGAGCAGGGGTCATCGAGCGCGGAAGAGGCGGCGGCGAGGGCGGGCGTTTCCAGGCCAGTGAAAGAGCGGGCGGCGCGGGCGGCGGCGAAGCGAGAGCGAAGCCACAAAAAGCGTTCGGAGAATTGCCTTGATAAGAAAGCAAGTGGGCCAGTGGAGCGCGCCGGAGAGAGGCGGCCGGCGAGAGAGCGCTTTCGTGGCGGGGGAGGGGCGGGGGCGGGGCGGGGGCGGGGCGGGGGCGGGGCGGGGGCGGGGCGGGGGCGGGGCGGGGGCGGGGCGGGGGCGGGGCGGGGGCGGGGCGGGGGCGACGTCCACCAAGACGAGGGGGCCCATGGCTGTGGTAACGAAGACGGCGTCCATGGCGTCTTGTCAGGCAAATGAGGCTGGCAGTCGCAGAACGTAGGCGGTTTGCGGCAATCATAGAACTTCAAATATATTCCGATTTCTATGTAATCGCTACTATCTTAAATTAATATTGTCGGGAAGAGTTGCGTTTGTAGCTATAGTTGCTGATGCATACACGATCTCTTCTCTTTCTTTTTCTTCTTCTTCTTCTTCTTCTTCGACTTCAATATTTATCAAGTATGCCCATTTCCTAGACCTTTGATGGCATGATATCATCTGTGGGCCAACATATCGAGCAGGATGTGCGGAGATGAAGGGCAATTTCGTGTAAGAATGTTTCAGATGAATGATAAAGGAGGGAACGTAAAGAGGGGAAAGTGGCGTGGACAATCCACCGGGGAGGCTGCAGCAAAGCAGAGGGAGATGTGGAAGAGAGTAGCGGTGGCGGGCGGGGAGTCCCATTCGAAGGAGCGTTTCGCCCGCGCCGGGTCACTCTCACTAGTGAACGTCTCTAGGGCGCCTTTCCTCCTCGCGTTAGCCTTTTTCTCCCGGGAGGCGGCGCTGCGCTCCTTTCGGAAAAGGCGCGTTTCGTTTTAGGAAATAAAATTCAAGGCTCAACAGAGAGAGGTGGCCTCGTTGCAGCATCACAGCGACGTACATTCATTTTTATTAAAAGTTGCAACGTGAAAAAAATTAATTCAGGAATTTGAAAATGCTCCAGTCATGAAATGCATATCGAGTCATAATTTCTATGTAGTTGCAAGATAAATCCATTGTCAACACGGGGAATACAAGGAGTAAGTTCTATAAAATGTATGAATTAATAATGCCGGTGAGAATTCAAGAACCGAAAAAATTGAAGTAGGAAAAATTTCTTGGGATTCTTGCACCTAAGATATCATCTTGATTGCATCTAAAAGAGTCACGAACACATCCCTGATTTTCAACTCACGTTTTGGATGTTTTGTAGACAGTTTCGTTTCAGACATAGTCAAGCTATCTGGGCAATTGAACATGCGTGAAATAACAGCACTGTTGTGCTGTTCAAGATCCCGGACCTGTTCGAACTGAAATATCCAGAAAATTCACACAGTACTGTCAGCGTCATTATAATCTCAGATAGCGGTTAAGAAATAATTTTTAATGTAGAGATTTCATTCAACGACTATATTACAAGACAAAAAACGTTTGTATGAACTTATTTTCTCTGGTACTTGTCAAATAATTTTCATATAGAGTTTGTTTTACCGTGATTATTTACCTGCAGAAATGAATCAGAAATGTTTAATCAGCAAAACAATATGTGATATATACTAACGACAAATAATATTCTTCACAAACAGCACTTCACTTCGTAACAGAATTATACAATACGATTTTTTCTCGTAGTAATGCATGTAAAAATGTTGAGATTCAAGTTAAAATAAATGAATATTTCGAGTTCAAAGTAATTGAACCATAATAAATTCCAAAGACAAATTATTAAATGACACCGAGATATTGGAGTAAACTCTCTAAATCAAAACCTTCCTTAAATATGTATTTAATTGGAAAGATAGTGAAATATCATAGTAATAGGAAAATCAATAGTTTTATCACATATTCCAATTCCGCACTTCAGAGAACCTGCATCATGTAGTACATTACACATTCAGCGAAACTATAATCAAAGCCTCTGACGTCTTTCGTATCAGTGGCAATATCTATTCTGCAACACTAATTCCAGAGATTTTCCCAGCTGATATTTGAATGCAATATGCAATAAGCCCTTCACCTGTGAAAATGCTATTTTAATTCAGGTTAAAACACCAAATCTCTGAATTTCTGTTTCATTGATTTTGGACACGATTTAAACAGTAATAAACCCTGAATTAGACATTCCTCTTGAAGCGCTACGTATCCTGGCAACGTTCGCCCTGCCCTCACAGCAGCCGACACGCACCGCGCCTCCCGCGCTCGGCCTCGGCCGCCCACTGCGCCGCCCGCTCGCCACGCACCGTTTTAAAGTGTTGAGAGCGAGCGCCGGGCGAGCGGGCGAGTGGGCGAGCGGCTGGGCGAGTGGGCGGGGCGGCGCTGGAGGCGGCCGCGGGCGGCGGCACCTGCGGCGGGAAAAGTCGGCGTCCGGCGAAAGGGCGCTTCGGATGAAAAGATAATTCATTTGTGGCTGCTCCGCCGCCGCCGCCGCCGAAGTGGATCAGTGGGGCGACGGGGACAGGCTGCGATCGGGTGACCTAGAGCCGCGGGCGGGCGGGCGGCCGGCTGGAATAACAAGAGAGGGAGGATGGGTCGGAGAGGAGACACGTTTCGTCTGCTTCCTTCCTTATTTCGCGATCCCGCCCTTTTTCGTCTCGGTTTTCATGTTCTCTGTATTTTTGCTGTAAGTCTTATTCCCGACGATTCCTGACGAAGGCAGAATTTTGGGCAGAAGGGCGCAGATAATCCACATTTTACTTTCTCGTATACATACGTATATACGGAGTAATATACGTAGTATAGGGAAAGTCATGTAATGCTGCGGAAAATCAATTTCGAGATTTCAACGGAAATACTCTTTTTGGGGTCCCCAGATACCAAAAAAGTGTTTCTTTCAAAACGTCCGTCCGTTCATCTGTCTGTCTTTCCCTCTGTCCGTCCGTCTGTGAACACTACTAGCGCCTAAACCACACGTACGATCTTTTCCAAATTGAAGAAATTCCTATTCATCTGGCTGTAGTTGAAGCTTGGAGATTTTGAAAACCAAACTTTAAAATTTGGGGGTACTTTACATGAATCCTTCCGGACATTTTCAAAATTTTCTCAAAAACCGCTCCAAATTTTTTCTTTACATTTCTTGGACGTATAGCGTAAAATACAGTTATAAATGCACCTCTAGTTTTGTGTTGATTTTAGGGTGAAGAGGTATATGTTCCTTAAGACGTCTGTATACAATTCTGAACAGAATATCTCCGCATTCTAACATCAACATGATCTACACCAACATGACCGAGAAACATGCACATTTTTTTGTTTTTAATTACTTTTGTATGAGAGTACAAAGTTTTTTATTCGCTTATATTTCAGTCAATAATTGATATTCCATGTTCCCTATTTCAATGAACCGAAGTACTGACTCTATGGAGCAAAAGGACACAATGAAGACAAAAGATCTGTTGTCACATTCCCAATTTTGTTTCCTTTCTAACCTAACCTCATTCTTTCACGACTTACGAGATGATCTCCGAGTGTCCCTTCGTCAAGAGCACTTACGCTTTCGCTAGCGTGTCGCGCGGCCATCGATCTTAATGCACATGAAGCAGAGAAATATGCATTATTAGGTTTTAAATAAGGATATCTGACTTTCACATTTCGTACGAAAAGCGATACCATTTTAAACAGGAAATGAGCAGTGTACGCCACAACATATGAAAATTATTGTTGCCACTTTTATTAACTTCTTGAATCTACATTGAATACATACAGCCACGTCACCTCTCCCAAAAAAGCAAACAATCTCGGTTTTAACTAAAACGCCAGATAGCTTTATTTACATCCTAATGCCTGATTTTTGTACCGAAATCTGCATGACCTTGAATTTCATCGATAAGCATCGATTGTACATTTTCTTTACGGAATAGAAGGGTTCGGATATAGATATAAATAATGATAACAGACGTTTTATGTTTTGCAAGGTAATGCAATGCAAACCCACATTTTTTATGAAGCCATAAGTACGAGTGAATTTTCCTCGTCATTTGTTGCACCTATTTAATACCACTTGTAATACAGGTAGAGAAATCCTCCCATTTCTTAAATGCGAATAATAATCTTGAGTTTTTACCAAATGTCAGAAATCATTATGTATTCTCGAAAGACCTATTTCAGTACATAAATCCGCCTAACCAAGAACCTGCGTTAGGATTCCGGTCTGTACATTCACCCATTCTCATATGGCGTGTGTGGTCGGCCGGGCGGCGCGGGGCCGTCCCGGATGCTGCGCGGGGTGGGGTGGGGGCGGGGGCCGTGGGCGGAGTGAGTGCGCGCGGTGCAGCGCCCCCCGAACCCAAACGCGCCTGGAATGCACCGCCCCCCCCGCCCACTCACACCTGGACGCGCATTCTGGGGACCGGTGATGCGGTGGTCGGACTGCCTGCTGGGACTGGCGTACACATTGCTGTCGATTGGTTAGCGCTTCCGAGGGCGTCAACTGCTGAGTTCGGTAGTCCCGAACTTGGCGCGACAGCCCGCGTACGGGCCATGGCCCACCAGCAGCGTCCTGGCCTCGCCGCCGTGGGTCAAGTGTGGTTAGCACAAAGACACCCCCACGCCTTATTCTGGTCTTCTCAACCTGAGAAGTGAGTTTTCTCGTCGTCATACAGCGACATTGGAAGGAAAACGCAAATTCTAATCTTGCCCGAGCGGGAATCGAACCCGGGGCCGCGTCATGTTCCCAGGACCTCCGACCCCGCAGTCCCCGTGTCAAACGAGGCCGCTGTCCAATGAGCTACACCGAAAGGGCCTCGAAAGCGTGGGGTATGCTTTCATCGCGGGAGGTGGCGTGGGGTATGCTTTCATCGCGGGAGGTGGCAGTGATCTTGCCCCACTGGATTGGAAGATCCCGCGCTGAAGACACATCAACTTCCGGAATTTTCCTCACCTTCAAGTATCTCCCACCAGCCCCAGCCGGGATAAGCTCTTAACTCCCGCCTGGTCTTCCCAAGTGTGTGGTAATATAGTACATGTATGTGTAAGGGTTTGTAAGTCAGGGATGAGGGTAAGACAAGGAAGATGAAGGAAAGATAGCGCGCGGTCCGTGGCCCGTTTGTTAGGGTGTTCTCCGGCATTTGCTATGAGTTGATCGGAGAAATATGGCGGTCGATTTAAGTAGACTTTACCACGAAATAAGCAAGTTCGTGGCCGGTTGTGTACGGATTCACTTAATCTTCCGCCTCACATTCCGCCATTGCTCCATCGTCATTCTTAATCACATACCCATCAAATTTTTTTTCAGAATAAATGTTTCAAATTTACAGGACATACAGATGGATCGAAAATGATCATGAAAGGTATCGCAAAGGATCAACACATCTTCCCACTCGTTTTGCAAAATTTCATAATGGGAATTGCGCATGCGTTATTTGTCCCTGTGTATATGAAAACATACGTTCACAGCTTGTATACACACTCCCGACGGTGGCACGATTTTCGACACTGGCTTCAAAGTTGGGTCGAATTGAATTGCTGCCTGGAGAAGAATTCTAGCGGCCAGCTGCTTTGATCGGTAGTTTCCTGTGGATTCTCGGATGAACACCACGTGAATGCCCGAGCAGGACCTTAACAAATGAGTCGCGGTCCGCACTTGATCTTTCTTCCTCTTCCTTGTCTTACACTCACCCCAAACTTACACACACAAACTGGAAGAATAGTCGAGAGCTTATACCGGCTAGGACAGTACCACGCTTGTGGTAGATGCCTGCTCGAGGGAAAACTGCAAGCCGTCGTGTAGGTCGGCGTCGGAGCTCGCCGTTCACCCGCGCGTGGGAAGATCACCATCTCCCGCCATAAACACAAGCACAACACTCGCAGGACTAACGATGTTCGCAGTTGATCCGGCCGGAAACACTAAGCAATGAAAACGGGGAGCGGTACCTCAGTGCATCAACTGATGTCACTGCAGCGCCTCTCATCGGGAGGTCCTAGGTTCTCACTCCCCACGGCGGCAGGATTTTCGACACTAGCTTTTGAGCTAGGTCGAATTCAATCGCTGTCTGGAGGAGAATTCTAGTGGTCGGCTGCTCTGATCGGTAGTTTTCCGTGGTTTCTGCGATCAACACCAGGCGAATGGCGGAGCAGTACCCTATCAAACGGACCACGGACCGCGCGCGATCTTTCCTTCCTCTTCCTTGTCCTATCCTCTCCCCTTACACACACACTTACACTAACATGCACTACACTACCACACATGCCGGGAGACCCGTCGGGAGCTTGGAGCTTGTCCCGACTGGCGCGGTGCCCCGCTGGTGGGAGAGTCCTGGTTAGGGGGAAACCCCACTAGCCGACGGTAGGTCGGCGCCAGATCTGCCATCCAGCGGGGGAAGATCACCGCCATCTCCCGAGGAAACAATATGCACTACACTTACGGGACTAATGACCACAGTAGTTGATGCGCCCGGAATCACTAACAACCAACCAACCTAATCAATCAATTGTATAATATGCAATTTCTAGAGAGATTATATACATATATACTAGTTGCATGTGGTGCCGACACATGAAACGGTTTTAAAAGTATTTTAATGTGTAGAAACATTATAAATTTGATTCATAGCTTTGGTCAAATAAGTTCCTACAGTATTAGTCATTGGATTTATCAATGATCAATCTTATTAACTAATAATGTTATACATCCGTTCAAAAATTCCCAACACTCAAAGACCTTGCAAGTTATACGGGGTAATATTGCAATTTTAAAATTGCAATCACCGTAAAAAGTACTTTCAGGAGTGGATGATGCGACAAATTAGAAATTATTACAGCTATATTTTTAAGGCTCTTTTGATAGTGTGCACAATAAAATACACATAAAAGATAACCGCATCTGTTGTTCTTCAGCGTTATTATCTAATCAAATATAAGATCATTCTCCGTATTCACTTAGCCTTCTTCAAATTTAATAACTTCCAAGGCAATACTGTACGTAGTGTGGGTGCAAATTTCTTGTTAAAAATACGGTAATACGGATAAAACACTCCACTTACGTTCAAAGCAGTAACACAACTTGTTCCAGAACGATCAGTGTTGCCAACCACATGGAAGAAAATTACGTCGTTGTGGAGCGAAAATTGCCTCTGGGGCCTGGGGTTAAATCAGTCCTAAGCCCTATCATCCGGTAAGCCGTCTTGCGGAATGGCGCTAGCAAATAGAAGCAGCAGTCGAACGCCATTTGTATGACAAATATACGCGGGAGTTTGAATTAAAGTCACTATCTTGACGTATATATACCTTCTGAATTGATCTCACAGGCATTATTGCCGCTCTATGTGCAGTAACTCTGACCGCGAAATCCTAGGATTCGAGGCCCAACAGTGGCGAATTTACGACACTAGCTATATCGGGTCGAATTCAGCCGCCGTCTGTTCTGATCGGATCGGTAGTTTTTCGTGGTTTCTCCTACCAATACTGGAGTAGTAGACTATCCTAACGATATTTTATTTTAAACGTAAACAACATTAATGTTTGTTAACAATTTTTAATATTGCGCAGCAGTCCTGGGCTAGAATCTCCAGTCCTGATGTGACATTTGAATTATATTGGCTTTTTTTTGGTAGGCCAGTCCCTTTGGAACCCATGTTCTACAACTATTCACCTTTTATAAATAATAGTTAAAATGAGAACAGCTGATATGTTTTTAAACAGCGAAAAGCACAAAACCAAAATATGATTCAAATAGTAAATTACAGTAAGATAGGACATTTCAACAAAAATAAAAGAATCATAGCATGACAAATGAATTAGTACACATTTTGATTCACATACAGGCATCATGATACCTAATAATTTAAAAAGTCTAATGAACAAATTATTTTCATTTCCCAGAAACTGAAAGGAATAGATTGGAGGAAAATTACCTTACATCGTTCCTTTTATATGCTCTTCTATGACATGATTTTTGTAGTGTGTGCCCTAAGAATTTAGTGAGGGTGTATCCCAAGATGGAAAACATACTTATATTATACAACTAGAGACTGAAGTAATAGATCTTTAAAATATTTTCAGTCAACAGTTCTGTGCATAAAATGACTTGCTTTCAAATTTTGTTATTGACTAAATAATTCTAGACACTGATTTTGCATTGTTTTAATAGAATAAACAAGTACTAAAAGAAAATGCATCAGTCTTGTATAAAGTCAATTCTTTACCATTTGAGCCTAGTATAATTTAGTTGCAGGATAGGATAAATAAAAACTTCAAATAAGGAAAAGAACATTATATTCATGAACGTAATGCACATGTATGCATTAGTAAGTATAGGTTAGTCAACTGAAATTATAAGATTTACCTGTAAAAAGATATGTCACAGCCTTTGAGTATCTGTTTGTACACGCGAAAACGGCACAAGACATCCCCATTTTCCTACTGGAACATTAACACGAAAAATCACACGAAAGCACAACACAACCAACAGTATCCTATGTTCTTCAAATGCAAACGCCGCGTCTTGCCATAAAAATGGCCGACTTCTTCCAATTCAATTTGCAACAGCACACTAGCGCTGTTGCACACTCTAGTTTAGAATAGTATTACCTCTATGAATCAATCATAGGTTTATTTAGGTGGTGTTGGATTAATTCGCAATCTACCCACTAACATCGCAGCGGTAAAACATGCAATAACACGTTATTGGGAATTTCTTAGAATCTTCTGGCGGGATCCAAAATAGTGCATTATGAATCGATGATATAATGAAGGGTATTAATACACGAGTGTGATATTACGATACGAGCGAGGAACGAGCGAGTATCGTAAACTTCGCACAAGTGTATTAATACTCATTACATCGAGTTTCATACGGTACTTTTTCTATGACTTCTATAAGTTAAACTTTTACATTGAATTGCTTCGTGGCAGTGGACATGCAGGATTCAGCCAAGGCCACCTAGCGGGCAGCTACCCTAGCGGGCAGCTACCTGCCGGAGGTGGCTTTGGTTTACCAGCCTGCCTGCGAGAGAGTACAAAAGTTGCAGTAATAATTCCGACTCACCTTTTTCACTTTTTCTCTTATTTCTGGACGCGCCAACTCTTCCTCTGCTTCATTAGGCATTTCAAAGAATTCATAAAGAATTGGCCGGTTGTAAAGGAAATAAAAAGGAAACACACGGCACCAACATATAACACACAATAACTTGCGTTTTGATCTTAACGTCTGTCAAATGTTCCCTCTACCACTAACACTGCACGAGTCAAATAGGATCAAAGTGAAATTACGAATCAATTTATTTTATATAATATTCCACTTACAAATGACTGATAATAAAATAAATTACAACTGATAAACATGATATAACATTAAATGCAATTTTAATGTACACAATCGAAACAAACATTCACTAGAACGATTCTCAAAGATTAATGAAGTCTCAGTACTTGGTTTGTAAGCTTCTCTGTGATTGGTCCAGAACCTGTATCATAATGAAATCTGTATCGTAATGAATATCATTATGCAACGGGTTGGCGCCATCAAATGACAGAATTATACAATGGGAGTAGAAAAATACTATTTAGGGGTAATTACTGGAAATGCAATGACACGCGTGAACATGTCACCAAGGACGCCGTCACTGAGCAGGTTTGGGGGCATAACCGATAAAGCTGATCAATTTCTCGGCATATTTTTTAATTTGGCAGAAACATTCATTTTAATTTATTTCTAAATCATTTTAAGTTTTTTGTGGAAAACAATAAAAAATTGGAATATTTTTAATTGTAGTGAGAAGTAAATATGGCTCAACATATTTAACTGATGGACACATTCGAGCTCCCGGTTCATATATTATTGCCTTTCCAATAAAAGGTGAGGCATTTCAATTGGAAAATGAACACTCTAGTATGGAACTAATAACGTAAGCAATAAATAGTAAATTTTTCATCTACGTTTTAGCCTCAGAAGGCCTAATTCCTGCAGAAAGTGTTGTTTTGTAATTTACTGATTTCGACGCAGTCTGTATATCACGCAATTCATTCTGATTTCCAAGAACCAAAGCGTCATTGTTGACTCGGAGGGTCTTTGGGGTAATTTGTGATCAGCGAGTGCACTGCAATTCTGACGTTCTAAAAGTCAATTCGATCGCAGGGCCGCGCTGTGCAAGACTGTCATAATTCGCACCCCGGTTAACAAATACGAGTTTGTCTTCGTTTGTATCTGAAAAAAGTTGATATTGTCTCGGCAGTATATAGAAATACACTCAGAGAATAGTCAAGAAAGTGATGTGCATAAATGGAGCCATTTCTCAGCAGAATGACATAAGAAACATTTTTTCATCAATTGAGGAGATGGTAGTAGATTTTTTTCTACACCTGAAATGTCTCTGTAGATAACGATCCCACTACTCGCTCAGCTACGAGCCGTCTCCTAGCGGCCAGTCCGTCCGATTGATTGATTTTTTCGTGTTTCCGGGCTCGTCGAAGGCGTTGGTCATTAGTCCCGTAAGTGTAGTGCATGTTTTTTCACTCTAGAGATGGCTGTGATCTTTCCCCGCTGGATGGTGAGATCCGGCGCCGACCTACCGTCGGCTAGTGGGGTTTCCCCCTATGGGTATGAGAATTTAGTCGATACATGTAGTATAAAAATAGGTGTAATAGCAGAATCAATTATTTTTGTTTTTTCAGAAAAAAATGAATCTATTTCATTGATTATCGGTTTATTTCTCGAGCTCCTGAGTAACAAAATCATAAACACCTCCCACACGGCCGCAGGCTTCATTTTTTTTCTTTACATTTCTGCCACATTGCAAACTACATGGGCATGTAAGCCACAAAATTGACTGCATCATATTACCATATTCAAATAAGGTATTAAATTCTAGATGTTTGAAAAATAGTTATATGGAATAGGGGCGCACCTTATTTTACATAACACCCCTATTTAATTAGTGAATACTCTCTCTTCACCAAGTTAATTATAAGATTTGTACTACTGAAGTACGTAGTGAAGGTGGGCCCAGGCACAGTTACCATTCCGTCAAGGTATACCCTTGACTCATTTACAATTTCTCGATTTTCAAGAATTATTTCCCTAGTTACAGACGGGAGAAGGGATCTTGAAGTATTTGAAGCGGCGCGGTAAGGACAACTGAGACACATAATCGGTGGAGGGAAGAGGATATGAATGAAGGCATGTGTGTGATGGAAATCCATTCACTGAGCGGCCTTTACTACGAGTAACACTAGGGAACACGATTTTTCCCTCAAAGAAGATAGAGTGCGCAACCTACTAATTTTATAAGTAGATTACAAATATTACAATAAAAGCGCCATATCACATCACAGTTTTTGAAGTTGTTGGTTGGTTGGTTGTTAGTGATTCCGGGCGCGTCAATAGCTTAGGTCATGACTCCCGTACGTATAGTGCATGCATTAGATGGCGAGATTCGACGCCGACCTACCGCCGACTAGCGCGGTTTCCCGCCGACTAGCGAGGTGTGCTGCTAACATTAATTCCCATAATTACTCCTAATACCGTTTTGACAGTGACCACCATCCAACTATTAAACGTCTCTCTCGTATGTCACACACAGCCAGTTGATTCGTATTTGCTCTACTAGAGCTGTCACCAACATCATGACGCACTGGAATGAACGATTTATCAATTTACATACTACAACTCAATCAAATTTATAAGACGTTAATAATAAACAAACATCTATAATTACGTTTGCCACTGTTCACTCCATTTTGCACTAATCGATGCACATTCATTTCTTAACATATCTGCAAGAACTAACATATGAAATATTTTAACCACCAAGTTGGATGCCACCTTCAGCAAATTATAAAAAAATTCAGCATATAGTATGTTGAACACTGATAGAAGCACCAAATCGTATACATGGATTTCAATATTTTTGTATTCCTTTGTTTTTATTACGTAAAAATGTATTGTTTATATTATTGTCAACCGTTCGTTCTATTTTGCTTTTGAAAAGACATGTTAAATATGCGAAACGTAAAGCTGAAAATAAATATATAAAACACAAATGACTTAATTCCTGGAATCTTAGTAAGATTAATTCTATATGGTCCAATTAATACTATTTGAACGAGCCATCTATCTGCAATTGTATTATTATTATTATTATTATTATTATTATTATTATTATTATTATTATTATTATTATTATTATTATTATTATTATTATTATTATTATTATTATTATTATTATTATTATTATTATATATCAACATAATTCACGTTAGGTAAGATCTAACAAGTAATAAATCGCACAACCAAAATAAGCACTAGTATTACAAAAAACAATTTGAAATCAAAGGGTGAACTATAATGCCATGGGCAATCACTGGAGTACAATTTTTAAAAAATTCGTAACACATTATTATTATTATTATTATTATTATTATTATTATTATTATTATTATTATTATTATTATTATTATTATTATTATAAATGTATTCTCAGGAATAGAGCATACTTCTGGAGGATTTCCGGGTCACGAGATTTCGAGTCAGTTATGCTGCACGTCAACAGATCGCGGCAGCGATCGTTCGCCGAGCACACAGTTCGGGATTCATAACATATGCCCATATGTTCGCCCATTCGATTCCTCTACTGACGATTTTTTCGACTAAGATAAAGTTTTCATTTTCTACATTTTCAAATTGAGTATTTGTTATGCCCTCACTCACGCCGGGGAATGCAATTGTAATGTAATGCGGACTTCCTGGGAATGAATGGGGATCACAACGGTTCATTGAAGCCTAGGTAAGATCATTACATTTGCGTATTCATGAGTTTTGCATACATAAATAATGCGAATCATGTACTACAATGTAATGGTAAGATGGCGTACAATCAACATTTTTTCCCAATAGTGAAATTCTCTTATTACTATGAGGATTCAACTAATTTGGCAATGGTATTAATTACGATAGAGTTTTATTGTAGTAGAATTGGTTTCCAACCAATCGGAACTAAGTTTGCAAACACAGCACTAAGATGTAATTAATCATTGGACATCGTAAACCTAAATATTGAGATATTATCAACAGATGCGACGGGAATGTACAGATTGTTATTACAGTAAACACTAATACTTATATTAAACACATTGTGTTAGAAGGAGTAAATAGAAGGGAGATGCTGAAGTGAGTGTAGTTGACTGGTTAAGAAATAAAACTGAACGAAAACGGAGGTGAGAGACTAAGAAAGGGAAATATAGGTTCATGGTTATGACCTCATAAACGAATGGTGATGGAGATGTAATTTAGGCTGAAAAGTGTGAATTTAACTATGCATTGATGCAGTTGTAAATAAAGAATAATTGGTCATCGTTCTATTAAATGTAGAGAATCGACATGCGGGGATTTCTCGACAAACGGTGCATGTCTTACCCTGTATCATCAGATTAATATATTGAGTTCATAACCTCAGTTTGTTTCATCGTCCTCGCCTTGCGTAATTGTGGTTGTTGGAAGTATTATTGACTGACCTCAAGAGCTGTGAATACGTTCTTTGTGTTCGAAGATGTTTCTGCGTGTCTTAGTGTAGAATTTATTATTTATGAATACCGGACAACAATTCAAAATAACCAAAAATCGAACAGGTGAGAATTAACACGAATTTAACCTCTTCCGAAATCCGGTGTATTAATATCCATCATTACATCATCAGTTCGTAATATATTATAATAAAGCAGTATATCCCAATTTTCTCATCTGAGACACTTCTACATTTACTGTCAACCGTCTTCTATTCTACAGTCAGGCATTCGCACTGACGGAAACTTTCATACCCAATTTATCACTGCTTCCTTTTTAGGATCACACTTCAGTGTCACATTTCGTTTGTTTTTACGCAAAAAACTAGTAATAAGCATATCAATGATTGGGAGGAGGGTACAAATATCTTCATTGAACTCGGAATGACTCATAACGACAGAATTGTGATAATGTATTACATCATAGTCGTCACAGTCACCCCCTCCAAGAAAAACTTAATCTCCGTCACCACCACCTCCCCAACCACTTCGAAATCTCAGCCACCGGCGACTCTACCAACTCTACTGTCACGACGATTGAGGCCCTGCACCACGCACCTCCAATGCGTCAACTGTTCACGCCCTAACCTCGTCTCCGCCTAAGTCCGCTGCCGCTTTCATATCGGCGTCACACCTGCTTTTGGTTCACTGAAGGATTGATTGGTGTTGCAAGGAGTGTGAACTGCTAAGTGCATTGTATGTTTTCATCACGGAAGGGCGATGATCTCCTCCTGCAGGACTCGGTTCAACTCCAGGTGAAAACTGGTGCAGTGCACTAGTCAACGAAGCTCGGGCGCGATCTCGGCTTCCTCTTCCTCGTCCTATCCTCAGCCCTTACTTACAAGCACAGGGGGAAACAGCTTGTTCCGGCTGGGATGGAGATCACCCTGCAAGCCAATTTGTAGGTCTGCCGTATCTCACTGTTCAGCTATGAAAGCACACCGCCACCTCAGGATAAAAATATGCACTACACTTACGTAACTAATGATCATAGCAGTTGAGACGCTAAGAAACACGAAATAATCAATCAGTTAATCCTCCCGTTGGGTGACGATATTCGGCGCCGACCTGCACATCGGCTGGCGGCAGTTTCACTTTCAAAGAATCTCCCACCAGTGGATGGATTGATTGATTTTTTCGTGTTTCAGGGCGCGTCAACTGTTTTGGTCATTAGTCTCGTAAGTGTAGTGCATGTTTTTTCTCGGAAGAGGTGATCTTCCCCCGCTGGATGGCGAGATCCGGCGCCGACCTACTGTCGCCTAGCGGGGTTTTCCCCTAACCATGAGTCTCCCACCAGCGGGGCACCGCCCCAGCCGGGACAAGCTCTAAGCTCCCGACCGGTCTCCCGACATGTGCGTTGGTGTAGTGCGTATGTGTGCGTGTGTGTAAAGGGAGAGGAGAGGACGAGGAAGAAGAAGGAATCCTTGCGCGCGGTCCGTGGCCCGTTTCTTAGGGTACAAGGAAAAACTACCAATTAGAGAATCCGCGCAAGACTGCGGCAAAATTCGACCAGCTAGGAAGCAGGTGTCGAAATTTCTCCACCGTCGGACCTCGAACCCTAGAACGTTTTGGTCAGAGTCGCTGCGAGGATTTAGTTGCTTCTCTGAACTAACTGCTTGTATTGTCGTATGAGAGGCACAACCGCGCCCCGCAGATCGCCCCACGATTACGATCGCCGCACCCCGCTACGCTGGGTCGCTCCCCGCCCCGACTCCCCCCCCCGACCCCTCCGCTCACCCCACCCTCCGGCCCGCTCCTCCCCGCCCCACCCGCCCCGCCCCGCCACGCCCCGCCACTCACGCCCCCGCCACGCCCAGCCCGCCACGTCCGCCCCACCCGCCCTGCCCCGCCCCGTCCCACCCTCCCCGCCCCGCCCCTCTGCGCCCCGCCCCGCTGCGCCGCGCCCGCCCCGGGGCCCTGCGTGCCTGCGCGGCGGGTGACCCAGCCACGTGTGTGCCACTGGCCTAATAGAGCCTAACAAGCTCCCTATTCATTTGGGCTGTCTCCTCCTGCGGCCGACGGCGGCGACTCTAGTAACTCGTATAACTTGAATCCCGAGACCCCGAGCTCGAATTCCGGTCAAGTTCATTTTACTTCGATACCTATTTAATTGCCGCATGGTTGGTGTAAAGTTGGAGGAAGCGACGTTACGGGAACATATGCTTCCGTCTGTTATTGACCCAACCCTAATATTTATTTCTTCTAAAAAGGAAATTGATTCTCACACTCAGAACGAATATTTTACATCTCTTTCTCTTAAATTTTAAGATTGCAAAGATGAACTTTTGGGGAAAGAGAAAAAAGAGCAGAAATTGCAAATAATAGAAATATCATTTAGATTTTCTCACTATGGAGACTTCGAGAAACGAATAGTGGAGATAATAACCAAAATTACTGCCTGATATCATTTGAGTACGATATAGAAAGAGTGGACCTAGTTTAGTACGAACACATGTTTCCACAATGAGAGTAGGAATTGATAAAGAATTATTTATTTTCTAGCAAGAGAGGTGGCTCAGTGCTTCAACTGATGTTACTGCAATACCTTTGACCGGGAGAATTTTCGACACTATTTCGTGAGCTAGGTCGAATTCAGTCGCTGTCTGGAGGAGAATTCTAGCGGCTGGCGGCTCTCATCGGTAGTTTTCCGTGGTTTCTCGGATTAACACCAAGCTAATGCCGGAGCAGTACCGTAACAAACGGGCTACGGATCGCAAGCGATCTTTCCTCCATCTTCCTTGTCCTGTCCTCACCCCTTACGCACACATTTACACTAACATGCACTACAATACCACACATGCCGGGAGACCTATCGGAATCTTAGAGCTTGTCCCGGCTGTGGATCCCGCAGATAGGAGATAGCTGGTTGGGGAGAACCTCGCTAGTCGACTGTAGGTCGGCGCCGGATCTTGCCATCCGGCGGGGGAATATCACCGCCAGCTCCTGATGAAAAAACATCCACTATACTTACGAGACTAATGACCTCATTAGTTGTCGCGCCCGGAATCGCTGACAATCAATCATACAAATTTTCCCGACACCGAAGGAACTTCATTGGAACCATACGTCGAAAGCCTTTCCTGACCCCTTATCTCCACTATCATTCGTTGCTCCCCTCTGAACTCATCTATTCGCTATTGTGGCGGTCTCATGGACACAAGATTAAATGGGCACAGTCATATCTTGTCCAAAGTAATTGAAGCCAATAGAAGGTTATCTATTTTACGTACGATCTCAACCGCAATTCTTCTTTGAAAATTCATTCCGCTTTAACCATTTACAAATGTATTCTTCGTCCGATATTAACTTACGCATGCTCCGTTCGGATTTCAGCTGCTCCAATAACACTAAATAAGTTACAAATCTTTCAAAACAAAATCTTGAGAATAACAGTAACTGCCCCCTGGTTTGTCAGCAAAAAGACACTTCATAAAGATCTTGCAATAGAACCGAATTATTACGAAATTGGCACATAATTTCTTTAATAACGTAAATCATATACAAGGAGCAGTCACTTACAAAATAGGAACTGATCAACCCCCACTCTCCCGCCTAGAAACAGATTCACATTTCACATTTTCCTTCAATACCTCTCCTACATTAGATAATGTAAGAACATTTCTTGCATTTACCTGTCTCTCCCATCGTATTTCCTTTCTAACCCCTGTGACCACTCTCTAACGAAATGTCCTTGCAATAACCTTGACATTGGTATTCCCTAATGAAATCTCTTCAGAGAGGTGACCAGAAATTACGTCCTTCACACTTTGCTGATACAAAGTTGCTCGGTCAATCAACTGAAGAGCCTCACGGCTGAACGTTTTACAGTCTGTCAATGTGAAGTAAAATTTAATTAAAAAAGTCGAAAGCCGAGTGTCTCGTTTTCTAAAGGCATACTGGCATGGTCAGTTTTTCATATAGAACATTTGACATCCATTAAGAAAACATCACGAAGAAAGCTGAACCATACCTTAATCTTAGAAAGCAAAAGGTATGAATGATAATGCTATTGAAGAAGAAACCAAACAAAAACGTATCCGATAAAACTGGCTTCATTGGTGAGAGTGGTATATCAAAAGTAATTTTCTAAGCCTTAATGTGATTAGTGGAACATTCGTCCACTTTAATTTTAAGCATTTACTCGCAGTGCCGTTATGAAAGTTTAACATCTTTGAAAAAACAAAAGGACACACTGCTCTGAAGCGGCTAAGAGGATTATTTCGAAGACTTTCTGGTGAGAGTGGTTTGAAAATATTGCGTAATAACACAGATATGTTTTTATATAAAATGTTAAATGAGGTATAAAAACTGAACAATGATAAATGAAAAACACAGATACTGAAAACAAAGTAACTAGCATAATGACTTTAAAAATATGTTTCGAAAAAATACTTTTGGTCATTTTAAAAATCTTTATTTGCTGAAAAAGGGGGACCACTCTCACGTCCCCTTCTTAACAACTCGAAACATGTGACTTTTACACACACCCCTTCGGGACAAACGTTCAATTAGGACCACTCCCTTCCATCACGATTTCTGAACCAAGTGATTCATATTGCGTATTCGTATGAGTTTATTTATGGGTGTTATTCCTCGTTCTTTGTATGGTCTTTTAAATAAAAGATGAACAAACACGCAATCTGTGTGCAATATAAAGTTTGCAAACGTGGTATAACTCAACAATAAATGTTTCGAAATATTAATGTATGGACTCGATCCATATTGTGAAATAAACTCAAAATAGATCCTGTTAGGTAAGATCTAACATGTAATAAATCGCACAACCACAATAAGCGCTAGTCTTACGAAATAATTTGTAATCTTCTTAAGGATAAACTGTAATATCATAGGTAATCACTGGAGTAAAATTGTTTAAAAATTCGTATCACATTATTATTATTATTATTATTATTATTATTATTATTATTATTATTATTATTATTATTACAATATACTAGCGTACCCGTGCGAGGAAACTCGCACGTTAAACCCCACCCTCTTCCCTATTTTTCCATTTACTTTTTCAGCCTGTAATATATTTTTTTTCAAGACCCTCTTATCCTCCGTTACTTGTCCTATATGTCTCCTTGTAATTGATAACAATACAATACACCCCTATCAATACAAACTATTCTTATTTAACGTTATTACCAAGCAGAGAGATATACCCGTGTAATTCATTCGCGTAAAATATCAAGTAATTAATTTCACAAACAATTGCAGATTCTACAGGCTCTCAACAGGTGGGGTAGAAGCGAGAAGCGTCGAACCAACAAAAATATAATAGAATGTTCAGGAAGATCTCATCCCATATTGCGGTATGAGGAACGTTCTGAGGCCTTTGATCTGAGGCCTTCTGAGGCCTTTGGTCTGAGTCCTTTGGCCTGAGTCTGAGTCCAAACATTTAGTTTTCAAGGCCCTCAAATGCTTCGTTTAGGAGTTATTTAACGATGTAGATTCAAAAATACGGTAGAATGTTGCGGATTGCATTTGACATGAATATTTCAATGCTTTTTTAAAACAAGTACTACTTATTTTTAAAGCCAAAGTGAAATTCGTCTCATCCTTGAAATTATCTTTCTATAGAGACCCCATTTATAAAGATTGGTGGCGTGTGAGAACCGCAAAAGGTCTGTATACTACTGAAATAGTATAGGAGACGATTCTACAAGAACGTGCGTTTCTTGTTCATAGAATAACCGCTCGTAAAAGTACAACGAGAAAGTTCAACGCCCCCAACACATGTACACGTTCATTTTCACTATCGTGGGGAACCTCTTCCCTACAAGAAGCAAACGAATTTCTTCAGTACCTTCTAATTACTTTTTCAAATACTTTGGATATTATTTCCAACAACCTACATTTTTATACAAAAACCAGCGAGCAACATGACAATTCCAAAATATTTGAAGAAAACGAATCATTATCGCCATTCATACAAATATTTCCACTCGCATAATCTTCGTTTCAGAACCGTCTTCTTCTTTAATTATATAGAGGGAAATCTGAAAATTATGGCTTATGTATGATGTTCATTGTCAATGATATAAGCTTTCATGAACTTCCCGAATACGGAGCAGCCGAACCCGTTACTTTTATTCACTTACGGTGCACACTGTATGCCGTAAATATTGGAAGTGCTTACAGAAAATTTATGTTACATATTTTCATGTTGGCTGCCTCTTCATAAAAGTTGCCAACCGGATTCCTGGGTGTGGGTCAAACATTACTTATGCTAATGACAAAGCAATTGGCAGCCCCATTCAGTTTCGTGAACTGACGGGGTAATGCTCCATGAATTACAATATTTAGTTGTAAAATACGACGCTTTATCCTCCAGTTCAAAGAAAACTTACATCATTATAAAGTACTTGCATCATCTGGTTCAATTCATTTGTATGCTAACGAAAGCTGTTGTCATTACATTAATAACTAGACTTTGAATTATTTCTCTTTAGGTTTACGACCATTTCGTTCTATTATTTTAAGACATCACTCCTTGGTCTTAATTATCAAGCTACATATTTTCTGTGGTAAGTTAAAATGAATACGCTTACGCACATACCGGAAGTTAATGAAGATTTATGAAATCAAATCGTATACAACGTTATGAAACCTTCATTTCTCATTTGCAGATAGTTTAAAAGATAAAAAATAAATTGTTAACGATTTTAATATTTGAAAGAAAAATGGAAAGAGGCTTTAGAAGGCATATTGTAGTAAGCTATATTGACAAATGCAAATACACGAAGATTCTGCCTAATCTGCTGTAACCAATAATGTATTGCACCCCAATATAGTATGTTAAGACTTTTACGACATATTTCTCTCGGAAATTTGAATAAATTGAAGACATTTAGCAAATAAAATATATAAGGCGTATTTTTAATAAGGAGCTGTTGAAAACAAATGAAGGCAAATACCATCAACACCTGTTACGCTTGCCGTTTGATTGTTAGGATGATGACCACACGTGTTGGTACATAACATAGTTTAAAAATTCTAAAACACATTTATTTAATTTAGTGGTTAGGCGGAAGAGCAGGCCTCGCCACAAATAGACAATTTTCTTCTTCTTCTTCTTCTTCTTCTTCTTATTATTATTATTATTATTATTATTATTATTATTATTATTATTATTATTATTATTATTATTATTTAATTGATGTTATGAAGTACGCTGTTTTTTTCTCATTCCGTTCATTATGAATAATTTTTACTTAAAATCTTGGAATCATGTCATAAATTGACTCATAACATTTTTAAAATACAGGATGAAAATTAAAAAATCTTGTTACATGCGTAAAAAAAACTATTGATAATTGTGTGCTCAATGCTCAATGCTCAATTACAGTTCATAATGATAACACGAGTTAAACAACCCTAAAACATCTGCCGAACATATTAGTACAGCAGTGGAGACGCATTTGCACCTCGTGACTTACGAAACACAGAGAAGTTCAATTATCTGAATCATTCTAATAATCCGAACCGAAAAATAAATACAACAGTTTTCTATACCTTAGGTTTGTTAAATTTAATTTCATGAATGTCAGCCAATTTTTTCTACATTTGACATCAATTTTACTTAATTTCTCAGCTTCATACAAAAGTAGACTTTCTGTGTATCTGAAGTGGATCGATCTCCATGTGGCTCGGCTAATTGGAGTTCCCCTTTAAGAGGGTAAACCGCGAAAGTTAGCTGAAATTGACTTCTACTTCATTTGAATGTTTTAATCATTTAACTTCATTTCTTTCAGTTCAATAAAACTGACGTAACTATACTGACATAAATATAGACGTAATATAATAAACTGACGAAATAGGAAAAAACAGCATAGTTCATAACAAACTAAATAAATGTGTTTTAGAATTTTAAAACTATGTTACGTACTAACTCATGTGGTCAGCATCCTAACATTCAAACGGCAAGCTTAACAGGTGTTGACATTCTATTCATAAGAAATCAAAACAATCAATCCTCTTCCTTGAGTGCTTCCCCTAGCAATCCGCCTGATTGGTCCACGGCGGGCCTCTGAGCTTCCCCACACGCTAGCGCTGCCCTGTCCAAAGCGGCGTTGGGCTGCAACAGTGATGCGGTGGGCAGCGGGGGAAGAGGCGGCTACCGGAAGCGCTTCCATCTGGGAGGACGCGCGCGGCGGCGGCGACGTAACACTAATCCACTTCGAGGCTCCTCGCGCCGCAGATGTGGGCCGCCGCCGCCGCCGCCGCCGCCACCGCCGCCACCGCCGCCGCCGTCTCCTCGACCGTCAACATTGCTACCGCTCTTACCATCCCCGCCACGGAGGCTCCAATGTCGCATTAAGGCATGAGCTTTTCCAGCTGCAGAGTAATGATTGATTATTCCGTGCTTCTGGGAACGTCAACTGCTATGGTCAATAGTCTCGTAAGTGTAGTGCATGTGTTTATGGCGGGAGGTGGAGATCTTCTCCCCTAGACGGTGAGGTCTTACGAAGTTTTCCCATCCCGGTACCACCCACCACCAAAGCACCGCCCCAGCCGGGACAAGCTCTAAACTCCCGGCATGTAAGACAATATAGAGCATCATGAGGGAGGGAAGATCGCGTGCGGTCCATGACTCATTTATTAGAGTATTGCTCTGGCATTCGCCTGGAGTTGGTCGGAGAAACCCCGGAAAACTACAGATCAGAGCGGCCGGCTGCTGGAATTCTCCATAAGATGGCAGTTGAATTCAACCTAGCTATCTAGTTATTGTCGAAAATGCGTCACCGAAGGGACTCAAACTCTAGGATCTGCAGGTAAGAATCACTGCAGTGACATCGGTTGATGCCCTGAGCCACCTCAGGTAGCTTTAATTTAAGATCTTTGATCAGCAAGAATTCTTCAAAATTAAAGCAAAGAAGGACTTATTTCAAATTTTAAATGTCCACAATGTTAATGAACATAAATTCGGAATGCTTTCCGTATTTATTGCCTGTCTAAAGTCGCTTGAAATTCGGGGAACTGATGCTGCTATTAAGTAATAGTAGGTAGTACAAATTTCGTGGTTAGGTAGTGCCTACTTCTGTATGGCAAGGCCTTGGAGTTGCGTCTAAGTACATGTGTCGGAAGCATCAAGTTCGAGTCTCGTGTAGGACATGAGTGTTTGCACCACGAGATTGTGTGTTTCAGCTCAAAATTCCACGTTTTCACCTTAACAATCAGCCATACGAAATCAATCACGTTTCACCATCATTCACTTCTTATGGTCATTCCTACTATCAATTAGTGCAAGGCAATATCAAATGAACAAGTGTCCAGAAAGCACATATCAATTAATTGGTGATAAAACTAAATTATTGGAGAAAGAATATTCTAATGGTAATTCTGTTCTATGGTAAAACAAAATTATTTTTACGACAAAAAAAGCAAATTTTCTAACAAAACAATGTATTTAAGAACGTTCAGCAGATATTTGTTTTCGGGAAATTAAACAAGCCAACGATATTTTGTAACTTATATTTGCAAATATTGCAGAGGATATGGCTTTACAGTATCTATAAATCAGGCGTCTTCCATCTTTTAATTTGACCTTTAAGTTGTGACCTTTGACATTAAGAATTGTTAATTTTTGAACAATTCAGACTGGAGTTAGAAGTATTTTTATGACCCTATTCAGGTTCCCAAATGTCTCAACACAATGCATTAGGCACCAACATATTGCATTTATAAACACTTTTAAAGGATTTATTCTTTATCCCGTATTATTGTGCCCCTTACAATGTCTTCATAACAAATTTCACTCAACAGTTACAAATCGACATCTAGGAACAGCAAACAAGTGCAACGGACATACATCTCAGGAAGACAAACAATACAACATTCATCGCTGCCTTTCTTTGCGCCTTTCTTCTACCCTTTCTATTGTCAATATTCGACAGGTGCAGAATATGTGCAAAGGACTCTCGACGTGAAAGAGGATTTGCAAAATAAGCCGGTACGTATAAGTACAATGACAGTTTCTTTCTTGGTGACATCTGTTATTATGTTTCATTAATTTGAGTAATAAATGAAAGAATCCATATTAGTTGTGAAGATGATTAATGATGTGGGCACAATGCAGAAATATTTGGGAAATTGAGGACCTGTGAGGTCACGGAGAAAATCCGGGTGTCAAATCGCACGTGGTACAGTGTAGCTCATAAAAAATTGGAAATTCATGCTTTTTAATCATGAGCAGTCTATTAGAAGCGATGAAAAATATGTTTATTTAATATGTTGATACAAAGTTTAAACTCAGATTCAAATTATCTTCCAAATACGGTTTTAATTCAGTACTCTGATTCTTACATTTCATGCAAGAGAAGTATTGTAATGGAACTTATACTAAACTTTTCTGCTTTAACTTCATATGACAGTCAAAATATGATTCAATTATACGATTTTTAATCAAGTTTAGAGAAGGAACCGTCATTAATCTTAATTACTTTAACGTACATAATGAAGTATAAGAAATGGTAACGTTCAATGTAGAGAAACTTTATGAAAAATGCACTACACAATACTTCATTTGAAATAATAACAAGAGTTCTCTCGTAAATCAAGAAGCCTTTAATGAATTAAGGTTACGATTATTCCAGTCAGACGACTACCGTAATTTCTGATATTTATCCCCTCAACAAAAGTTTTACATCCCCTAATCGGCCTGATTCTTGGTTAATTGTAATAACTGGAATTCCACTATAATTTACTCTCTTGCGCCTCAAGGTTAAGTCGTCCCCTCCTTTATTTTCCAGCGCCTCACAAGAGAGTCGCTGCGAAGCGGGGACACGCAACACAAAAGGCGCCACATGAGAACGGGGTGGAGCTTCGGGAACACGGAGCATCGCTTGGCGACAACTGTCTCCGCGCTCGGGAATCGGGGTTCTTTCTAGAGATGCGACATCGAGAACAAAGCATCGGTAAACTTCGATTTTTAAAACTAAACCATCGATGTTCACATTACAGCAACATAAAATCACCATCGATTTTTAAATGTGGTTTAATGATTTCTAACAGAACATACGGGCGCAACGAATTTTGACTTTACAGTAATTTATAATATTTAACAGAAAACAAAAGTTAAAAAATATTAAGAACAAAGTACGCTCAATGAAGGTACTACAAACGAACACAAACTGATAGTGGGGCCATCATTTATTATTTTATATTTTAACTTTTACACAATTTTGATAATGATACTTTTTCCAGTCACAAATAAAATATCAAAACGTAAAACATTAAGCACAAAACCTAGACTTTATCTTATTGTTTTTGAGGGTCTCTTTTCAACTGCTCGGTCATATAGCGACCACTGTAACTTTTAATGTTGGAGTAACGATGGGGGAACACATACTAACAACATACTGAAACATACGCCCGGTTGATTGATTGATTTTTTCGTGTTTCCGGGCGCGTCAGCTGCTTTGGTCATTAGTCTCGTTAGAGTAGTGCATGTTTTTTTCTCGGAAGATGGCGGTAATCTTCCCCCGCTGGAGGGCGAGACCTACCGTCGGCTAGTGGGGTTTCCCCCTAACCAGGACTCTCCCACCAGCGGGGCACCGCCCCAGCCGGGACAAGCTCTAAGTTCCCGACCGGTCTCCCGGAATATGTGGTAGTGTAGTACATGTTAGTGTAAGTGTGTGTGTAAGGGGAGAGGATACGACAAGGAAGAGGAAGGACAGACAGCGCGCGGTCCGTGGCCCGTTTATTAGGGTACTGCTCCGGCATTCGCCTGGTGTTGATCGGAGAAACCACGAAAAACTACCGATCAGAGCAGCCGGCTGCTAGAATTCTCCTGCAGACAGCGATTGAATTCGACCTAAGTGAAAAGCTAGTGTCGAAAACCCTGCCGCCGTGGGGAGTGTAACCTAGGACCTCCCAGTCAGAGGCGCTGCAGTGACATCAGTTCATGCACTGAGCTACCGCTTCCGGTCATACACCCGGGGTGGGATTCGAACCCGCCACCCTTCAATCCAAGACATATATCGATTTTTCTATAAAGACAGCGATGTTTTGAAAACAGAGTCATGGACGTCGGTCCCCAGTTCGTTCCCCGCGCGCTCCCGCGGGCGCGGAGAAACCGCAGCCAACACCTCCACCGCCGCCTCCTTCGCCTCCGACTCTCCTCCGCGACCCGATTCCGCGCGAACGCGCTCTCCTCGGCTTATATGGAGCGCGCGGGTCGCGATCGCCGGCTTTTTTCATCCGATTTCCGGAAAGCGCGTACTTCCACGCGGCGCCGGCCGCGCGGCTTCCCAGAAGGCGAAGAAAGCTGCGAGCAGATCGAGGCCCGGCAGCTGTCACTCGGCCTTCTGGAAACGTCGCCGCCGCTTCATTATGGCCTTCTGCAGGCCATGCGTGTTCTGTCACGGAAGCACTCTACTTGTTGGGGGTTCTCTACGGATAGATGGACGCTAAATGGGAGAAACTACGAGCAACATTGGTACGGATATGCGCTCAGGTTGATTGGAAAGTTTTTCTTCTGTGTAAGTCATTTGTTCAAATTTTTCGCGTGTGTCATTGGAGGTCGTGTGTACTGTCATGAACGTTCCTGTTTATAATTTTTGTCTATCTGTTTAAATTTCAAGTCTTTCTTCGTTTGTCTGAATATTCTTACTGCTGGCAATAAAGTAGATAACAAATGTCAAAGAATAGCGGCGCGAAATTTTAATGTCGTTCTCTCTATTTTTGTTTTCATCCACTTAAGACAATTTCACTTTTGTGCACTACACTTATAAACAAGAGAGTTTGAAAATTAAAAAAGGAAAAACTTCCTCCAACGAGAACTTTTTCTCACAATGCAATAATTTTCATATCCTCTACCAACAATCCGTGAACATATTATCAAGGTAAGTGTGAAAAGTTTGGGAGCAGTTACACTAATCCACATAAGCCTGAAATTGAATTATATGATGTGTTCAGAACAATTATAAGGTAACCTGTATAACTTAGACCTGTGTAACTTGTATTACTATATAATTTGCTGACAAAATTTAAGTTGGATTTTATATATTTCAATTGCAGTAATACGGTATTCGGCAGTTTCTGCAGATTAGAAATAATAAATTAGTAAATATTTGTTTGAATAATGTACCCTCCTAAAAATGTAACACATTTACGCAGTTTTGACCCAATAAAAAATGAGAAGATATGAGGAAACAGAGTCATGACTCACAAAAACGTAAAAATACTTAAAAAAAAACAATTGTCGAATAAAAAAATTAAAATTTATAAACTGGAGAATAGTTCCATGGACCAATATACGTTCTCTTTATGCATAGAGAGTAATTTAATACAATGATAAAATTTATAAAAACAATAGGGCAATTCAAGAGCTAAAAGAGAAATTTTTTAATCATTTTCAATGGATGACCAGCGAGAGACTACCAAATATTCTTCTCCGATATGCACACGAGGAAACTCGAGATCCAGATAGACCGAGAGGAACATGAAGACACCATCTTGCAGGTGGCTAATCTGCCTAGACTATGATAATGACGATAAAAACCTAATCCTACGTATGCTCTGCTAGTTATTTCTAGTTCAAATTGAACTTTTGAAATAATTTTCAGTGTAGAAATTTTGGTTAGGATGTCATTAAGCAGCTGCATTACTAAAACATGTTTTCGACGTAGGTTTGATGCCTTCCATTTCCGAGTGAAGTGAAGTCACCGCAGCACCTCTGACCGGGAGGTCCTAGGTTCGAGTCCTGACGGCGGCAGTATTTTCGACACGAGCTTTTTAGCTAGATCGAATTCAGTCGTTGCCTGGAGAAGAACTCTAACGGCCGGCTGCTGTGATCGGTAGTTTTCCGCGGTTTCTCCGATCAACACCAAGCGAATGTCGGAGCAGTACCCCACCAAACGGGCCACGAACCGCGCGCGATCTGTCCTTCCTCTTCCTTGTCCTATCCTCACCCCTCACACACACTTACACTAACATGTACTACACTACCACACATGCCGAGTGACCGGTCGGGAGCTTAGAGCTTGTCCCGGCTGGGGCGGTGCCCCGCTGGAGGGAGAGTTCTGGTTAGGGGGAAACCCCACTAGCCGACGGTAGGTCGGCACCGGATCTCGCCATCCAGAGGGGGAAGATCACCGCCATCTCCCAAGAAAAAATCATGCACTACACTTACGGGACCAATGACCAACTCCGTTGACGAGCCCGGAAACATGAAAAAACCAATGAGTCGATCAATCCCAGTGAAATGCAAAGACGGAAACACGAAAAAATGAATGAATCGATGAATCCGAGAGAAGTGCAGAGAGCAAGAGTCCCCGAAAGGCAGTGAGTGGCAGTGAGGGAGCGGCGACGCGTGGCGTGTCGGGGGCCCCGGACGCACGGGCGGCGTGCAGCGGCCTGAGTCACAGCCGCAGGTGGGCGGCGCCTCATCGCCCACCGACTGCCGCTCCCATCCTACGACGCACTCGCACCACCACTCGGCGCCCCTCTTCAACTTCTGCGTCCGTTAGCCCCGTTAGGGCAGAGATTGTTTTATCGCGAGAGGGGGCGGTGTTCCTTCCTCCCTGCTGGATGCTGAGGTCCGGTGCCGACATTCAAATCAACTTGTGAGAAGTTCCTTCTCCAGGTTCCCACCAGCGAGACACCGCTCCAGCAGGGACAAGCTCTACGCTCCCAACATATGTTGTGGTGTAGGACATGAAAGTATAAGTTTGTATAAGGGAAGAAGATAGGTGAAGGAAGATGACGGAATGATGGTGCGGTCTGTGCACTACACCACCACATATTCTGGGAGACCGATCGGGAGCTTACAGATTGTCCCTTCTGGGGCGGTGCCCCGCTGGTGGGAGAGTCCTGGTTAGGGGGAAACCCCACTAGCCGATGGTAGGTCAGCGCTGGATCTCGCCATCCAGCGAGGAAAGATCACCGCCATCTCCCGAGAAGAAACATGCACTACACTAACGGGACTAATGACTAAATCAGTTGACGCGCCCGGAAACCCGAAAAAATCAATCAATCAATCCGGTGGCCGAGATCGCTAAAGCAGAATTGTCGTTGCGATCTCGGACCAAAGGAACGCGGGTTCCGGACCAAAGGAACGTCGAGTCCCGCCTCTGGCATGGTTGTATTTGTGTTCGTCCTTTCACCCTTTATCATTGCTATATCGTTTCATCTTCACAGTTACCATTACGTTAACTCCAATAGTGATCGCTAATAACCTAGATGTTGATGCGATGTTAAATAAAAAAGAAGAAAAAAGAACAGACGGCAGCTAAATTCTCCGGACAATGGCTGACTTCGACCTAGCTAGTGTGGATGATTCACCAGTGTCGGAACTCGAAATTCAGGACCACCCGGATCGGAAGCGGTAGATCAGTGCATCAACTGATGTCGCTGCTACGCCTCTGATCGGGAGATCCTAGGTTCCAGTCCTGACGGCGGAAGGATTTTCTGGGGGTTCCCCCGTTTCCCCTGCCTCTCATTACCCCCAATGCTTCATCATTCTTTCACCTCCATTCTCATGAAGCCATTCATCCATTCCGGTACGGCTCCTGCGCTGGGGGGATGACATCATAATGAACGCGCGCGACTTCCGCGTGCGCGCGTGCGCATGCGCGGAGCCGTGTTTGCGCGCTGCGTTAGCGCCCGTGCGCGCACCCGCGCCTCCTCCCCGCGCACACTGGGTCATTCCGGCGAAAACCTGGTCATAATTGTAAATGTGATTGGATTTGTGTAAAAATGGGGATCGGGCCGTAAACCTGGTCATAACTGCAAATGCGAGTGGATTTGCGTAAAAATAGGTATCAATGGATTTTTGAGGTCGCTGAATTTGAATATCATATAAAAATTTCAAAATTCAAAATGGCGTATCTACTCATTTAAAAACAAACAAAAATGTATAAAAAATATACATACGGGTTTCTGGTGATCACTGATTGCGAATATCATAATGAAATTTCAAAATTCAAAACGGCGGATGGGAAATGGCTATCTGTCTCATAAAAATAATGATTTGTGTATAAATATGTATGCATATCATCATAATATTGTTATCATATCAAAAATTTATATCAGTAATTTTCTTATTGAAAGTAATTATATGAAGGAAAAATCGAAAAAATATACAGAGAAAATAATTCCCTGTGACGTAGAAAACAATTCCAGAATATCGAGTGTTAAATCTTACTATGTAGCATTGCAGTAATGAGGTTATAAAATAAAAAGATGCAGATGTGTGCAGTTAAATGTGTGTTATTCTGATTAAGGACAGTACTTGATAAATAAAAAATTGATTGAGGCAGGAATACGTAGGACAAAAAATATAATCCACAATATATATGTCTAATATTGTTACTCTCTATTCGTTATAATTTTGCTGTATTATACATAAAACTATTTGAAACTTTTTCTTAAAAATATACCCAACTTATCGTAAAACGCGTCTTCGTAAATACAAAAAGGTTCAACAAAAAAATTTTAACTTCTTTTTTTATTTCACGAATATCGTCGATAAGAATCATTTAATTGGAGTGTTTCGAGCAACGCTAACTTTACGAGACCGTGAGAACGACTAAAATGATTTCAATAACGTTCTGGAGCTGAAGTAGTCTGCTCCAATGTCATCGAAAAGAGATTTGATAACTGAGAATCCCGAATGCGCACTTTGAATTTTGCCCATATGGCCGGGGTTTTGGCCCGATTGAACGTTCTGGAGCTGAAGTAGTGTGCTCCAATGTCTTCCGAACGAGATTTGCCAGGTGAAAATTCCGAACGAGCACTCTGAATTTTGCCCATATGGCCGGGGTTTTGGCTCGATTGAACGTTCTGGAGCTGAAGTAATGTGCTCCAATGTCTTCCGAACGAGATTTGCTAAGTGAGAATTCCGAACGAGCACTCTGAATTTTGCCCATATGGCCGGGGTTTTGGCCCGATTGAACGTTCTGGAGCTGAAGTAGTGTGCTCCAATGTCTTCCGAACGAGATTTGCTAGGTGAGAATTCCGAACGAGCACTTTGAATTTGGCCGATTTGGCCAGGTTTTGGCCCGGTTTAACCAGTGTGCGGTGCGGCGTTTGCGCAGGGCGGGCGCGCGCGGCACTGTTGACGCAGCCCGCGCGTTCCTTGACATCGTTTCTGCGCGCGCGCCGGGAGTCGGCGTGTCCGGTGAGTGTTTGCTTAGGCGCGCGTCGACGCGTCCCCGCCGACCCGCGGCTGACCACTTTTGCACCGCTGGCGGAAACGTGCTCGCTGGAATGGTGCTGGTGCTAACAAGAGGAAAAGTTCCCTCGAAGGGACACTGTCGGTGGGAGAAAATGGTAAGAAAAAATGAAAAGAAAAAGAAGAAAGCAACTGGAAGAGGGAGCAGGGATTGTGACTGAGATTTATTGTAAATAAACTTTCACGTTATATAATGTTGCCAATGTATTCATTTTTAGAAATTAAAAACTATGTGAAGCGAGTACCGACTCAGCGCTTCGGTCCGAAGGGTCGCGTGTTCGAGTCCCGCCTTGGGCATGGCTGTTTGTCCCTTGACTTTGTATGTGTTGTCGCGGAGGGCCTCGCGTTCTGCTGACCCCAGATCAGAGGAGCCCGCAAGTGTTTGTCTAGTGTACGGTCGAATATGCGTCCCTTCGGGACGTAAAGGGCAACCGGCTGTCGGCTGGATAAAAGCCCTAGGAAAAAAAACAAAACTATGTGAACACAACGTAGAGAGAAAAATGAAAGGAAATAAAGATAGGAAAACGAGAGAGGAAGATAGAAATGACAAAGGAAAAAGAAAGAGAAAGACATTAACTATATAAAGTACTTATTTTACCAAGAAAAACTGAATTTTTTGTACTTTTAAAATTAACAATTTATTAAAAACACAATACAAGTTGCATTATAATGATATTTCCAAGGTCTGTACTTTATAGTAATTCCTGAACCCTTAAGACTAGTGAAATAACGCTGGCAGCCCAAATAATAAATTCTTGGGTTTGAGCACCCTCACCGCAAAGAACCGATACTCAAGAGAGTCGAGCGGCACTCGTGTCGTGACGGCCCTGACCTTCAGGGAAAACCGAACCGACCCACTTCTCCGGCCGATGGAGGAGACTCAGTAAGAACTAAAACGGAAGCAAGTAGAAAACGAAGGGGTTCTTTTTCACGCACGAGGAACATACCAAACCCCGAAACTCATTCAACTCAAGATAATTGTTTATTTTAGCCAGACTCGGCAGATGTTTTGTGGTGTAAAAAAATTGTATTATATATTATACTTTTTAATGTTACATTATGTTATTTAATTCGTAAGTTTAAAAATGATTCTTAATGTTAAATAATATATTCATAATACACCTCTTTATCGTCTGCGAGGAATAAAAATATTTTAAGTACTCTTGTGAAAACTCCTTGCTATAATGCCGGAAATAGAGGTAACCTATTGTAATCTAACAGGGGTTTTTTACAAATGTATATTTTACCAAAACAAATGGATTAAAATACAATAAAATAATACACATGATGATAAAAGGCTTCATCTATTCGAGATATTTACTTCACTAGCTCCTTCGCTACTCGTGGCCAATCCCTTTCTCTTGTAGATAGTCTATTTCTTTATTGACTTGAATAATACATTACTAATTCGAGACCTTTGTCACTAATATCTAATCTGAAAATTAATATTGGAGGCTAAATGTTTTCTCTCAAGTGGAATACGAAACTAAAAAATGCACCTGTCATAGAAAAGCAGCAAAAATGCTGATGAAAAACTACAACACACAAAATAATTTTCCAAAAGTTATCATACACCCTGAGCTGAAGAAAAACAAATCACTTTCGTATGACACAGGAATAAATTAAATATATTTAAAAAATAATTTTCTTCACAAATACTGCAAACAAATAGAATTGTACTAACAGAGTACAACAGTTTTTTGCATTCCAAAAATTTAAAATAAAGTTGATGTTTCATAACGCAAGACGCAATACAAAATATTTAATGGCGGGTGGCCTCTTCCTTCGAGCTTTGATGTCGCATGACGTCAACTGTATCGTATGGAGTGACGCACTGAAAATGAGAATAGGCGAAATAACATAATCTTATATTTTCAATTTTCAGTCGAAATCGACATTTTTTATTGTTTCTTTTTTTATTTTTACCGATTTCCTGGGTATGTAACAAAACTAAAGACACATATCACATGGTCGTAAGTTGCGTATTTTTCTCTCAATTTCTCCGAGCATTGGAAATTTATAAAACAGATACTGAAATTCTTGGTGTTTTATTATACGTTCAAGACATGAAAAATCTTCCTTACATTGTAAAAATATTCCACCCTCATCTGAAAGATAAGCAGTCTGAAAAATTGTTTGTTTGCCCTATGAAATGTTAGCAACATAGGAAGCACTAACTTCACATCACTTCGTGTTCTATTGCAATACTTCACAGTACACCTCAACACTTAATTGAAAAATTTGACCATGTGTTTTAAAATTTCGGCTTAAGACAGAAATGTAAAACAACTAAATTAGTGAAAGTGAAATATAACAATTTAAACCGCAGTTAACGCATCAGAAACAAGTTTAATCACTAAAGTTACTTTAATTGTGGTAGAAAACGTGAATTGTGAAAAGTGATTATTGAGACACAAAACTGTGAAAGAAGTTGGCAAAAATCCATAGATAAAATATGATTAAAATAGTAAACGAATTGAACTGCATTACAGAAAAAAAAAGTTATACAAACTAAGGAAGAAAATGTTAGAGTTGAAAAAAATTAGCTGTTCATTGCGTCGAGTTGTTCCGGAAGAAGTTACGAGATCGCGAAGATGTAACAGGATGTAACATGGCGGCATGTGGACTTGTTCTCCGGCTTGGCTGGCGATTGCGACATAAACAGGAACTTCTTGTGCGGACGGGCCGGTTCATCCACAAGTCCCGAGCGAGCTGGTCCACGTTGGCGCGTCCATTGACCCGAAAAGTAGATGGGCCCAGAGACGCACCGCCACGTAACTCCCTGCATTCACGCCAGGGGCCGGGGGGGGGGGGGGGGGGGGTCCTGTTCCGAGGTGAACCGCTCTCGCCCGTTTACGACGGTGGCAGCTCCGAAATCGCGTGCCCCAAGCGCCCTGGCTCGGGCTGATGACCGACTGCCAGTTGGCGAGCGGCAAACGGGTTCATTTCGCCACTTCCAATTAGGGCTTCAGGCTTCGCAACTTCCAATATTTTCGGTCTACCGAGCCCCCTCCTAGATTTCTTGCTTCAATACCATATTATACATCGTTCTTCTAGCTTCTGGTCATTCTTCTACGCCTAACAAGATTTCTTTTTTTTTTCCTAGGGCTTTTATCCAGCCGACAGCCGGTTGCCCTTTACGTCCCGAAGGGACGCATATTCGACCATACACTAGACAAACACTCATGCGGGCTCCTCTGATCTGGGGCCCTCCGCGACAACACACACAAAGTCAAAGGACAAACAGCCATGCCCAAGGCGGGACTCGAACCCGCGACCCTTCGGACCGAAGCGCTGAGTCGGTACTCACTCTTAGCCACCTCGGCCATCCAGGTCGGCACAAGCTTCCTTCTTATTGTAAATAACTACTACCACACTTTATGTGATCCATCTGTTGAAGATGCCCATACTAATTCATTTGCTTGGATTCAACCGGGTATAAGAAGGATCCTTTCACATCCATACTTCGTCGGATTTTTCATTTTGTACGTGATCTAATTTTGACACACGGCATCTTCTTCAATAATGGTTTTGAAGAGGCATCAGCCGATCTCTATCTCTTTTACTTAATTCCCACGATCCTGTTACATAAGAACAAATGCTCTATATTATTGTTTCATAAATAATATGTTGAGGCTGAGAATGTAGCTTGAGTTTTTTGTGAGAGCTTTTGCTGATGTTTCGTGTTGATAAAAGACTCCTATCGACTTTTAATCTTTTGACACAAGGGGAAGTTCTGAAAACCAAGTATTTGAGAACTATTAATTTACCTCAGCGTAAGAATGATTGAGCATTGAAGAAGTTGTCAGTGTTTCCAGTCTGGTCAGAAAGGTAATCGTTTGCCCCTGTTTTTTCGCAATTCGTAAGTTTCACTGTTTCACGGAGTCTGCACGATGTGAGCTAGACACACTACCAACGTAAAACCTAACTTTCAATGCAACCGAGATGCATATTGCTTAACGTTTTACCAAGCGAGGCAAGTCGCCACGAAAGTGCTCGGCTTCCGTATCTTCAAAGAATGCGATCCCATCGCATCTTATGTGGAGAAAGCCAGGATTCCCCGAAATTGCGACAATGTGCAATGTTGACTATTCTGGTAGTTCTTGTCGTCTGGTCTGTGATGCGCAAAGCAGTTCAGTCCTTCCAAACAGTTTTTTACGAAAGATGAATTCCCTTTGTCTCTGGACGTGAGCTCGGGGTTTTTAGAAAACAAAATGACCTAAGTCAAAGGCAAATGTTTGAAATGCATACCCTGTGCTGTTAATTAACGTCAAAGAATTGCTATTCCCGAAAAAATTGAAGAAGAAATTTGGAGCCATTTTTGAGAAATTGGCGTTTGAGCGTTTGCGAGTATGCGGAATTTAGAGCTTATTTTTTACAGAAACTGTTGCGTTTTCGAGAAACTTCATTTGACATTCTTTTAATAACATGTAGGGGAAGAAGTGGGAAAACTCTTGAGGGGGCTATGAACGTTATGCAACCCGCACAACGCAAGAAACACAAGCTTCGCCAGCGCAATCCGACTTGAAGCGAATCAGTGCGGTCTGCATTCAAACCGTGACCTTGCGGAAGGGTCGTGTCCACGGCGAGGGGCGGGCAGGCGGCAGGCGCCAACGGCAGGAGCAGGTGGCCGGCGACGCGCCGCCCGAAATTATTCCGCCACTCGCGCTGCTATTTGGGTTCGCCAGGCGGATTGCTGAATGGGACGAACGAGTCTGAAACGCCATTCCTGCAAGTTTACTGTGGCCTCGTTTTCGCAAGGACATTTGAAGACACCGCACAGGCATCATAATATACCTAGAAATGTGATAATAGCGTTAAAAAAAGAGGTAGTTAAATTAGAAGTCATTCGTTTTGAATAATACGTACTTAAAATTCTTATTTTATTTATTTTAAAGTTTAATTGCCGTGTCACAAATTAAGTTATTTTCATATCTTTTCAAAATTATTTAATATGGGCCTAAATCTATAACTATTAAGATACTATCTGATAAAAATCGGAAGCTATATAGTAAATTGAATTTTATTGTTATGGATGCAATATACTTTACAAATATTTTATTTACTTTGATGCAATATACAATTAAGACATATGCAATTATACAAAAAAGGTAAATAAAATGTCTTGACTTTGAAATAGTAAATCCAATTTTTAGCAGTGAGAGACCCTAAGTGACATTTGCAATACATAAGACAGTTCGTTACTACAGTACAACGGTCTGAGTATTCTTGCCACGGATGTTCTAAGAATAGCAAACGTTTTGATATTTTCAACTATAAAATGATACTAAGTTAAGTTTTACTAAATGAGAAACGGATTTAAAATGAGATGAGAACATTTCGTACGAGGATGACTAAGCCAAGACAGTGTTTATGCATGGTACAGAATAAACATGAAATTTGAAAATTATTTCACGATTTCATGACTCTGTAAAACCTGTAATACTTTTAGTATAAAAGAGGTTTCTCTGCTACGAGAAATATTACTATGAGAGTGAAGTGATCGAAAACAAGTTGCCATTGGTAGATAAAATATCTTACTACTTCGCAAATACATGTAAGATAGTATTCAATTATACAGGTTTACAGTTTTACAGGAGTAGGAAGGATTAACATCTTAGATCTTAAGATTATTCGTAAGTAAGTGAAAATGATTTATTGTAGAGCAAGAGAACTGCAACATATCGCAGAAACTTGTAAATGTTCTCTTTCAAGAAAAACGTGAAATATAGAGAAAATATTGAAGTGCATGAAATGTCAAACATTTTCTGTAGTATTCTTAATCCAGTCATCATAAACCCACCTCAAGACATGCTTCCAAATCGTATTAAATGAAGGAAAACCTTTACGGAGGATAAGATTTGCGTTAACAGATATGGCAGAGAAATCAAAAACGTAAACAACACTCTGAATATCTCTGATTTAATTGTTGGAATAGCTATATAAAACCCAAATACGTCACCTATCAGTTTCCGAAGTTATAAATTCCCTGATATTCTAATGTGGTAGTTTCTCTACATTTCCTCCATATCAGCATTTGAGTATTATATGACGTTAAAAACAATTGAGAATAAATAAAAAAATATTTTTTTACAAAGTTACAGTTTTTATAACTTTTTTAAGACTGCCTTTTTTAAATTTGTGTAATTTTTGGAAGGTCTTACAGAATTTTTTGGCAGACATTTATTTTTTTAATTTTTATTTTAACATTTATTTAGACCAGCGTTGCGAAGGTCATTGGCCTTCTTCTTCAGGGTCTAATGAAATTAAATATTCATAAATTAACACAAAAAAAATTTGAATAATGAATATCATTATAAATTAGATAATTAAAAATATAAATTGGATTAATTACAACTTGCGAGAGAAATTGCATCAATTACGTTTATAAAATTTCATGATTTACCAAAATTATATTTATATGAGGTATATTTTGAATTGTTTTGTGTCTCGAGGTTTGTGTCTCGAGGTTTGTGCTTCTTCCAACAATATGTTACTCAGATTTCAATCCAATTCTAGTCCCAGCAACAGCCGACAATATCTTTTCGAGGACGAAAACACACGAGTTTACATGATCGGAATATATAGCAAGAAATATTGGCAACATCAAAAATATTCATCGCCGCAATGTTTACATTGGCAACTTTTCTTGCGAAATAATATTGCTCGCCATTTTCTCGCAAGTGTGAAGCCAGCTTAAGCGAGACGGCGCGCACCACACACGAGCGAACAGCGGCCGCGAACGGCGGAAAGCACTCGGAAGGGCGACCGGGGAAGAGGTCGACGAGCACTTCCGTCCATCGCGTGGACGGGTGGACGGGAGGACGGGGCCGGGGGCGAAAGCGCCGCGCCGCGCGGAAGGAGCCCAGACGCGCCGTTCCGGGTTCGCACTCCGACGCGGGCGCCGCAGTAGGCCAGCGGGGCAGGCCGGCGTGGCCCCACGCACTGGGCCCAAATGCTCCCAAAGCTGCCTTTACACTTGCAACAAAATGGCCAGCAATATTATTTCGCGGGAAA
Source organism: Teleogryllus occipitalis (assembly GCA_011170035.1). NCBI lineage: Eukaryota > Metazoa > Arthropoda > Insecta > Orthoptera > Gryllidae > Teleogryllus > Teleogryllus occipitalis. The sequence goes on along the minus strand of BLKR01001905.1, from coordinate 139,154 downwards.
AGTTGCCAATGTAAACACTGTGGCAATGAATATTTATGATGTTGGCAATATCTCTTGCTAGATATTCCGGTCTTCATGTAAACTCGTGTGTTTCCGTCCTCGGAAAGATATTGTCGGCTGTTGCTGGGGATAGAATTGAAATGTAGTCTGAGGAACATATTGCCCGAAGAAGCCAATGATGGCCACGGTCACATGCGCAAGAAGTACGGTTAAGGTAGTAAATAGACGTATTATTTTGAATTGTGATATGCGTTTTTTTCTCGTAAAATGTGTGTGTGAAAAAGGTTTAGTAAAATAAAAGAAGTAATAAATATTACAAATCCTCTGTGGTAGATTATCAAATGGCTCAAATTTTGGCCAAAAAATTAATTTTTTAATTTTGTTACGTTAAAAATTATCAAGATATCTAATCTAAATCAATTTTAAGCAATTATTATGAACAGTAGGTAATAGACATTTTAAAAATTTTTACCAAATTAATAATTGCACTTTTTATAAAAAGAAAATTACTTTGCTCGTAGATGAATCGAAGTTCCCGAAAAATTATTGAGGTTCCTGAACCGAATTCGCACCAGCCCCTTTTCCTTTCGTCTTAAAATACAGTCAGTTGTCCTCACAAATCGTTGACGTTGCTTTATCTCATCATTGAGCACAATAACTGCGACCACGACTCGTATCTTCTCCCTTCTACAAGCCATGCCGGAGTGAGGTATAATCTCACTTAAGTTCACGCGCCATTTTCCTTGAGACGTCACCAAACACGAGTGCATCGCTGCTCAAAATGAACATTTTGTGAATACGTAGATTTGATTATTAATTACATGTGACTCGTCTAACTATTCATAAAATATGAATCAACGTTTAAGACTTGATGACAACGAATAACGGACGAAATATTCAAGTGGTTTAATCGCTAGGATTTTACTCATTCAAGTTTTCTAAGAATATGCCCTACCTTTTCATTCGTATTATATAACGTGGATATGATTCTAAGTTCAGTGTACATTATTTATATAAAAATGCTTCATAAAACTTCTTGTAAAAAGAAAATAAACCCATAATAAATTCTCATTTTGCAAGAGAATAGTCTTATCCTGAGTAGAACCATTAATTCTGCGCCCACAGATAAAGTGTTTTTCACTATCTGGTCAAGTTAACTCTCTTGATGGCGTTTTCTCAGAGCAAAAATAACCGTCACCTTATTATATTTTTTCTCTTAAATAACAAATGACATTTTTTCTGTGTTTCACTTTCCTTGAACATTGCTGATTGAATTACTTTCCTCTGCGGTGCGGCTGGTGTGATGATATCTGAAGATTCGCAATGTGACCTTTCATAAGATAAAGCAATGTTCAACAGCAGCATTTTAAAGTGTTTGATGTTGGTGACGTTTGAAGTTTCAGAAGCAAAAATGTGGTCCTGCAAATGAGTTGCAGTATCTTCAGTCCCATACCGAATGTAAGGGAGGACTCCTCCCGAGAATAAACGATGAAAGTAAACAAAAACATTAAAATAAAATCATAAAGACTAAGTTGTATACATGTTCCGTGTGTTTTAGTTTCATTTCGACTTATTTTCGTTTGGTCGTTTTTTGAAGTGTGTTTTTGAAATCACAAAAAAAGTCGCATTAGAAACAAACTCTTGTGTTGTTTCGGTCCACTGTGTGCAGCGACCGTGCACTAACCCAAGGACAGTTCCTTTTCATTCGGGGACAAGCAGAGAATGCGTCGGCCGCCACAGAGGTGAGAGAGGGTCTTAGACATAAACATCAGGATCTGCGTCTTCCTACTCGGATATTATTAATTTTCAACGTGCCCAGAAATTGAAAAAAAAATATATGCAGCCTGCGGCCACCTGAGAGGTTTTTTGGTTTCCTTAAGTAGCCAGGAACTCGGGAAAATCCAAAAACACCAATAATTTTGGTTTTGTCTTGAAAATGCAAATATTTTATTTTGTTCTTCTGCCTATTCCCTTACTGCGCTTATCGACTTTATTCTCTTAATCGCTGCATCTATTTACGATACATTCGCAGACGTCATGCGACAGGAAGGTTCGAAGGAAGAGTCCTCCCGCCATTATATACTTGTTATTTACGAGTTGCGTTATGAAACAGAAACCTTTTTATATTCTCAGTTTTTTCAAGAACTGTTGTGCCGTGTAAACAATATACTATGTTATTGCAGTATTTATGAATATTGTTTTTGCTAAAATATTTAATTTATTGTAGTGTTATACGAGAGTATATGATTGGTTGTTCTTTGGGAGGTTATGTGGTTTCTTCTGTTATTACAGGTCTAACAATACGTCATTACTTTTGTGTGGTGGAATTAGGTGTGGTGGAAAAGCTGGCAAATTTTATGGAACTGCGAATTCCCGCAAACGTACGCACGATAAAGAAGTTCTATCAAAATCGTGTTCTTGAAAATGACCCAAACTTAACCTGCTGTAATTACTAGATTGCCAATTGTCTCTTCGTACAACTCTAACCCACAATGCTTTCCGCTTTGGATCTGTAGAAAATCTTTAAGAAAAAATTCACGAAAATTAACGAATAACTTAGAAAGTAACTAAATGTCCCAAATTACATGGAGTGGCTACTTACTTGTGGAAAGTAATTTCAGGTTTTCCCGTACGATTTGTACAGCCGTTAGCCACACAAGTAACCATAACGAACTGTTACAAAATGTTATCTATTCTGAACGATGTTTTTAAATATTAAAACGATGTCCAACAACACAACTGAACACGAGCTCAGCTACAAGCCACAGAGCACTCACACGCAGTTTGTCTGTGCTACAAGCTTTCTGGACTCACCAAGATGGCGGAGTTGGCTTCAAGTTCGTGACGTTATGCCATCTCCCTATATTCATAGCCCCATGACCGGGAGTATGACTTTTTTTTTTATTACGGGGGCGAGCACAGCCCCTTGTAAAATATAGAGAATATGTATGAAGGAGGCGTTGAGAGGAGTAGTTTTGTGAAATTTTTAATATTGACGCTATGTTACACCAGGTGCCATCGAGGTCACATCAGCTAGACCAGCGTTTGCCAACTCGAGGAAAAATGACGTCTGAGCCGAATTCCCCTCCGTGAGCAGAGCAGCAAAGGGAGGGACAAGCCCCTGCGCTCGGAGAAGCAGAGCGAGCAAAGGGAGGGACGGAGGGAGGGCAGCGGCGGTCGCCGATAACGAAAACCTTGGCAGAGGACCTTCGCCGGTGTTTCAGGCATTATAAGTGGGAAACCATCTCCCCCCGTTAATTTTCTTTGGCTTTGGGATGAAAGGTTTCATTTTGTAAATACTGAATGGCGAAGTGTTTATTTTTTGTTTGAAAGAACTGCAGTATTTTAAAAAATCCAACTCACAGGTGCCTTACGTAACTTTGCTTTGATAATTACTGTTCAAAGCGTTTCTTTATTAAATATATAATTAGTATATTCAAAGTTGTATTGTATTTAAGTGTGGTGACGTGTGAAGTGTAGTACAGTATAGAAGTAGAAAGAGAAGTGAATTGCCAGTTTGTAAAGTGAAGTGTAATTAAAAAGTCGTGTAGTCTTGTATTGAATAGTTTAAAATAACTGTGCAGGTCAGCCATAAAATGTAGTTAATTCTATTATTGTTAGCATATTGTTATTGTTATTATTATTATGCCTTAATAGTAGTTTATGCAATTAGTTTATAATGTTAAGCTTTATTGCATGAGTACATGTTTTGAAAACGAGCGACGTTAGGAGCGAGTTTTCAAATTTGTACGAATGCAATAAAGCAAAATTATAAACGAGTTGCATACGCTATTTTTTGTATAACAGCATTATAAATTTACAAGAGAATCAAACTTAATTTCGCGAAACAACTTTCTTCTGACGTCTCGGGTGCTTGACATCTGTTCGAGAAAACAGTGGTCGGCTGTTCCATGTGCCGCTACCACCCCAAGATTCTCTCTTCGCGATTGGCTGAATGTGTGATGACGCAATCATTCGTGCCGTAAAACCTAATACGTCATCATTTGTGCTGTAAAAGGCCCTTTTATGAACGATTTCTTGCAACAGAAAACCTCGTTTATAATGCTGGTATACAAAAAAATAATTTAAGTTACATTGTGTTAATATTCCTATTTGTAATATGTAAATTGTAGTGTTCTGCCAGCAGGATGGATAAACCTACCTGCAGAAATACTACATATCTATCTATATCTGTATCATCCTGCACATGGCAGGCAGCGGACGCGGGCGTCGCAAGTGGAGCGCCCTGGGTTATCTGTGGCCGCGCGTCGCCTCGCGTCGCGTCGCGTCGCCTTGCGCCAACGGGGACGCCCCCACCGCGGGAACCTGTTCTGCCCTCCGAGAGCATCTGCGTACTCCAGCCTCTCACGAACTAGCATACTTGGATGGCATGAGGCCACTTTTACGTCTCCTGCCTTATAAAGTGAATCTTTATAATAGTGATAAGCACGTGTTAGAGGCCATGAGCCGCGTTGAGAAGGACGATCGCGAGTGAATTAAAAAGATTTATTTTATAAGGCGGGTGGTGTACAAATGACCTAATGCCATCCGCCTCGTTACGAAAATCTAAGTATAGACGCCCGGTCGCTCTCAAGTTTATAGTTCAAAGGTTCGGTCTGCATTGTTTATTATCTCTGAGTTTACTTTATCACGGTTACTTCTTAAGAACAGAAAGTATTGTAATCGTATGACGGAAAATTGCGGTTGTTTGTTTGAAATGTCAGCACTTTGCAAACATATTAAACCGGCAAATGTGGCTCATGGCATCAACTCAAGTCACTGCAGTACCTGGGAGGCCTTAGGGTCCGTGTTCCTACTAGAGCTCTTAATACCCGCAGACCCGTATTATACGGGTACCCGTATCATTCGGGTTGGTCGTATAATACGGGTCGTGGGTCTGATCTAAATTGTTATTTCTTTTTAAGCAATAACGCCATTTCTTTTTAACAGAGACGAAAAGGACGAAATTGAGTGACAGGATTTTAGACACTACTTTGTCAACCAGGTCGTGCTTAGTCGCTGTCCGGAAGAGAATTCTAGCCAGGCTGGTGCAACACTTCTGGGAGATATCTGGTTGGGGGAAAATCTGCTAGTCGACGGTAAGTCGGCGCCGGATCTGACCATCCAGCGGTGGGACGATCAGCGCCACCGCCCGCGGTGAACACATGCACTACACTAACGGGACTAATGACCTTAACAGTTTTTACTTAACTATCAACGAAGATAGTAATGTTTTCTTACACAAATATAATGTTTTGCATCGATATACTTTGGTATAGAAGCAGCTTTATTCATTGTCCTTTTGATCTCAGTAACAGGTATCGATGGAGAAATCATTACGAAAAGAAGCACTTTACTTGGGATTTTTTTTTCATTTCACACACAGACAGGATCTGTATTGGACACGACAGGGCTAGTAAATTCCATTTAAATGTTTTTTTACTAATATTTCTTTCTATTATACGTATTTGTTTAATTTTCCACGTATTATTACTTTTTTGGTTTAATTTGTGTTGTTTTGAAAACTAGGACCCTTTGAACACGACTAAAAATATAATGTAATATGAAGAAATAATTTAAGTATATCAAGAATTTCCTAAACAAACTTTGTCTAACAGTTCCTTATATTGGAAACATTTTGAATGAGTTTTGGTACAGAAAGTACAATTAAATAAAAGGGCTATAAAATGTGATCAATTTTTTAAAACAGTTATTTTTACTATAATACCTTAGTCAGAATAATGTCTCAGTTAATGATATTAACTGTTAAAGAACATTAGCTTTTTTGTTGACTTTCAGTGACGACTTTTCTAGACCCTTTTTATCGTAGAAAAAGTTGTAGGCATGACTTGATCGTGGGGCCCCGGGTAAAAGAGTATTGTATTCATTAATATTTCCAAACTAGGGGTACATTTTTTTAAATTAACTTTCATGTATCTATTTTGGGTCAAGATAACTCCAGATTTAGGAGTTTCAAATAGAAATTAAAATAAATGTTTGTGTTATTTGTCGTGACTAAATGTAGGTAACTGTAATAAATCCATACGGTTTCTCTGAACGTAGAAACGTACGAAAGTTTGAGTTCAGCTGAGAATCAATATGCAGCCAACAAACCGCCGACCTTCTTTGTGGTCAGGTAACGGTTACGACACACTACGCTAGAAGAAAGTAGCCTCATTTCTCGTGTATCATAATTTTGCCTACGTTTGTCATGTGTAACGGAGCAACTCAGACAGTTGTAGGCTACCCGAAAGACTCTCCGCTGGCTCGACACAGCCGTCTTCATGTTTCTACGTCTCCTGCGGACTAGAAACCTCTGCCTCTGGGTCCAAATGAGACACCAGGAATACCAATTTGGACCGATTACTCACCTTCTGTGTTTTTCATTCCTCTTTACTAGAAAAAAATAATTTAAATATTACTAGTAGCCAGCAATAACAATACTGCAGATCAAAATCAAACAAAATGATTTTCGAAAAGAGTACACTGCTCAGGAACAACAAATAAAACACTTTCGTATAACACTGCAATAAGTAAAGTATTTTAACAAAAACAGTTTTTAGAAATACTGCCATTACATAATACAGCATTTAAAGTA
>BLKR01001905.1:0-122776 GCA_011170035.1 Teleogryllus occipitalis | reverse complement strand
TAATATTAACTGTTTTATCTTTCCATAAACTTAAATTTCATGGTTTTCTTATAATAATAGAATGCTGAAGGGACTATTCAGTTATTGCAGAGTCTAAAGATGATCATTCCTTTGGAAGTTAAAGTAAATAAAATGTTTAATATGAAAAAGAATCATATTTGCAATAAAAAATAGTGCACAGTATTTTCGCACTTGGTTCATTTTAATATTAACAATGTTTCAAGTTCTTTTAATTGATGAAGTAACACGAAATAAGCTATGTAGATCTTGCAATCTAGTAACGCTACAACCTAAGAAGAACTCATTTTGGCCACAAACGTTAACTTTCATTGTTACATAAACATGGAAATTTAACCATTACGAAAGAAAAATATTAATTGTTTAATATGAATAATTTATTTTCGAAAACTTATACAAATAGCAAAGTACTTGCAAAAATTGTAGAAGAGGTCATGAGGTGTGTCGTCGAATTGAGGGATGGTTTCGGTGACATGACTTCTAGAATGAATTTGCTCTATTTCAGTCCCTGTTGCCTCTTTCCTGCGAACAGGTTCATCAGTTGAAAGCAGCGAGACGTGACAGGGCCCTAAGAGCTTTGGAAGGTCATAGGTCTCACGAGTTATGGTTTTCGCTACTCTCCTCAGATGAACTTGCGAATCGGTCTTCACAGAGAACAAAGTTTGAGCAGGTAGTTTGAAATCAATAATGTTATTTGCGTCTCTTCAGTAACTGGCAAATTCGCATCTTCTCTAAACAACCTGTTAGATCAACATAGGTTCAATATCCATCGAACACTTCACTTCATGAAGTCTACGTGTATTCCAGCTCCTTAGCTATATATTTCAACGGGCTTCTGAGTCTTCTCATATCTCTTCTTATACCTGGAAAGTAAGACATAGCGTTTTGTTAGCGGTGTTCTTTCATTCTACCATTATGCTGTTTCCAGTGTGTGTTTACATTGTTCTTATTAATCTTAAAGGAAGAATATGTTTATTTCTTTCCCAATGTCTGTGTGTTTTATCATCTCTTCTACACCCTTTCACTCTTCTTATAAACTGCATTCCAGAAGCGTGAAGTTGATTCTAATGCTTTTTCTTAAGGGTCCGATACTTGCTGCCATTTGTCCAGATGAGAAGTTTGTAAACTTTTTGAATAATCTTCTTCCTTACCTTACCTCTTAATTTTTTATTAAATACACCCCAAATCCATCATTATAATGGCCCTCCAACTTTGTTGATCTTAATCCCACTGAGCAGCAGAGGAATGTCACGAAACGTCACATTCACTCTCGTAAGACGTCCCTTACCTGCGCCTCGACATTAGAAGCCGCGTTAAGTACAGTTTGGTTAGCCCTCCAGGCGAACCGCTTCTGACATCTCATTACTCCTCTGACACTTTGGAGCGCTGTTACACGGAAGGAGAAAGGACACCCTACATGGTATTACGTAAGTGGTCATAATTCCGTGACCAGGTGATAGTCTTGGCTTACAGTAACAGAGTAGTCACAATATGGATAACATTCATCATAATTAATCACGGATCCTAAAATTTAAAATACCTCTTGTCTGAAAAGTCTCCCGTGGTTTGAACACAACTTAAATCTATTTATAATTTCAAAATTAATTAATTTGTTACTTTCAAGTTTTTGAAAATAAATGAATTTATTGATGGACACTTAAAACATCGTGCAATATTGCTTAACATTTTCTAAAAAAAAATGTTATCTTATTTTGAAACAAGATATAATGTGGACAGTTAACAACACAATCACAAGAAGGATTTGTGCGCATTGGGTGGCTAATGATCAGGAATTTTGTTTCTTTTGTTTTCATTGAGTTTATTTATGAAGTGATCATTAAAATTGTAATTGTTGTTATTTAAACAGTTAAATGAATATTACTGTTATTTACATGTTTACAAAATATTTTCTTACTTTGTTCACCATTGTTCGACTGTTTAAGGACATGTATTCGTCGCGGCATGAACTTAATAGCTTGTCGCATTACAAAGTTCTTTGCTTGATTTCGTGCATTCAAAAATTTCTTTAAGCTACTTTTTGGTTGTACTGTAATTTCTAATAACACAATTTTACTGTTTTGTAAATAATCTGGAAGAGTTTTCATGTACATGAATCTTAACATTTTTGCCACCCACGTAAGTCCTTTTTTCTCTCCATTCCTCTTGTGAAATACTGCATCGTTTTACCACAACATATAGCACGTATTATGAAGACAAAACATTATTATTTTCATTACTGGCTATCACAGATATTCATATTAGATATTTCAACAAACAAATTAAATAATCTCCAAATAACTGTAGTCACGGTAACTCACAAAATGGACACATCGAATGGAAGATTGTGTTATGCAGAATATGTACCATTTGATGGTAATTTAAGAAATTTCGCAATGTATTATACCATATCATTGACGGTTTTAATTTTCTTGCAAAGAAAATTAATGTTTGTGGTTTTGTATCATGATTAAAAAGTGTCTTCGGTGCAAAATAACAAACAAATAAAAAGTTCCTAATTTATTGGCCACCCATTGTAAATATATTGAAAAGCTCGTCTTTATTCATAACGATCCCCGCATTGTGAATGTGTCTGTTGATTTATCAACTGAATTGCCAGGTGTACCGCGTTACAAATACCATATTGTTCTCGAAGTGGAGTTCAGATGTTATGCATTAACGCTTTGTAAGAGACCACAGATGTGCTGAATCAGACCACAGTGGTACAAGAAGGGAACAGAGCCACCGCAAGAAAGAAACGACTCTCGCTGTCGAGAACTTCACTTGTTATTATATGAAGACTTCTCGAGAATCAGTCCTCTTGAGAGCGGAGTCTTTAACGATTGAATAAGCGAGAAACATTCGCAGAGTTGGTTCGGAACACAATTCGCATATTCTTGACGTAAATGACGCGAGTGAGGTGGTGTGTTTCTGTATTAAAATATTACTGTCGCTCAGGGTGAATACCAGGCTGCCGCGTAGCGCGCAAACATTTGGAGCACATAGTATGTTATTCAATTCAAATTGTTTTTCGTTTCTGCCTATCAATTTATAATTCTTTCCAACAAAATTTGTAATATTTATGTGTCTATTTTAACCTTTATATTATCTTTTTAGAAGTTGCTTTTAAATTATACTTGGTTTCCTCTAACTATTTACAACTTAAGTATATTTTTACTTTGTATATGATATTACATTTTTGAACTCTTTTATATGTATGTGGTTAGGTGGAAGAGTGGGTTTGATGGCCCGAATCTCGCCTTATAAATAAAGGAATTATAATAATAATAATAATAACAATAATAATAATAATAATAATAATTATTATTATTATTTTATTCTATTATTATTTTATTCTATTATTATTTTATTCTATTATTATTATTATTATTATTAAATAATGATCTCTCCTTATGATGAATTGTGGAATGAATGCAAAAGATTTCGAAAAAGGAATTTTTAACTATCATCAGTTAATTGTTAATAATTTAATAGAATGAATATTTATTTTCATTTATAGACATTTATTTCAGATAAGTTCGTTATTTCTTCAATTAGGCTACTTTAAATGTCCACTTGAAATAATCAGCAGTAGCCTAAGCATACTGGGCATCGTACAATTTGATCATTTTGCTGACCTGTTCTCCTTTGAGTTTCTTGCATTTACGAATTTTTCGAAGGTTGCCTCGTGAACGAACATACTCTGTCTACCCGATGTTGTATTTAGTTGTGGTATTTATATTATTTCTAAGGTTAAAAAGAGAAACATTAAAACACATATTATTCCTAACGTTTGGCATTAAATGAAAGGATGTCCATGCAAAACTATTCAGTAAATACTGTACAGATTTTAACGATTTTAAGTATTAGGAGTGTATTGCGTAGAACCTCTGACGCGTGACGTTGCATGTAGTATTTTTCTAAGATATATGAGGTGTTCTTTTGTTATGAGAACGTGCTAACATGTGTTAATGTAATCTTTACGAATCTAACTACCTATTTCAATGGCCCTGTGAACGGTGAATGAAGAGAGTTCAGAACGTCCACATGCGAAATATATTTTGCTACCGCACACTTTTCAGCAGAAATTAAAAATAAAATAGCAAACTTTAAAAATAACAAAATATTCACGAAACATTTTTGAAAACGCCATTACTGAAGAATGAAGAGTAAATAAGACAATAGGAACGTATGGAAATATCACAATTAGAATGTGAGACGATTTTAAAGTAAATTTACTCGAGTTCCTTCACAGAAGTCGTCTGTTAACACAAACATTTGAAGTACTTTATTACAATTAAAGCGATAAGCTTGTAAGTTATTTAGTTTTTATACTTCTCTATTTCAGTATTTGTATTTTATTGCTGTATATACTTCCAACGGTTTGGGATGCTCATTCAGATTGGTAAAAATTCTTAGGATCTTTGATAAGTATTTTAATAACGAACTATTAAATGACTTTGAAAAAAGCATCAGTATAATCGGTAAACCAAATGTTATGAAATATGCATGCTTTCCTCCCTTTAGTGACTCACTCCATTCCACAAAAACGTCAAATGCTTCTCCGAGTCGAGCCTCACAGAAAGTGAATTATCGTCCCGTGTGAGAAAAACAAGAGACCTGCATTCAACTGTCTATGCACTAGTGAAGGTGAACGATCTTGCTCACGGTGCATGGCCCCGAAAGCAAGCGCCTCTCAACGCGCCGTGCAGAGGCAGGTGCAGCAGTGGCGACGGCGGAGAGAACGAATGCAGGCGAGTGGCGGCCCTGACCGCAGCAGCACATGCGTTTCAGAGCGACCTCCGTGGCGCGCCGCGCCCGCCGCAAACCAGTTGCCGGGCGGTGGCGGCGGCGGCGGGAGCGTGCGACCAGGGCAGCTCGCGAGGGATCTTCTGTTCGCGCAGAGGCCGAGGACCCACGCGGACCGGTGCCCGGGTACCCGGGCGAGCGGGTGAACGGGCGAGCGGGCGAGCTGGCGGGCGAGTGAGCGTTCGAGCGGGCGGGCGTTTGGGCGGACGAGCGAGCGGACGGGCGGGCGAGCGGACGGGCGGACGGGCGAGCGTTTGGGCGGGCGTTTGGGCGGGCGTTTGGGCGGGCTTTTGGGCGGGTGGACGGGCGAGCGGACGGGCGGGCGGACGGGCGTTTGGGCGGGCCAGCGGGCGGGCGGGCGAGGGCAGTGGAGTGGAGTGGAAGGGAGTGGAGTGGGCAAATTATGGCCTTGCAGCGCCGCTTCCCCGCCGTTGTCCTCGAACAGGACTCTACCAACCCCTTGCACCCCCGAGGTCAGAGATGCGTAGGATGATGTCATCGCACCCTACAATTCCATGCATATTAAAGAGAGGATTTGTTATAGCTTTAATTTACTTATTTAAGGTCGCTTTTCAATACTAAGCTCAAACAGCGACCCTCTAAGTAACATTGATTTTGTAACTGTGAGGGTAACGGTAGCGGAACTCGCATTATCGTACACACACAAACACCAAGCCCCGGGCGGGGTTCTCACATATTACCGTTTAGCCTCAGTGATCTGGGCTATCCATTCCCGCTTTGTTAGAGCTTGTTTTTTCTCATTAGGTTATATGTAAATGCTGGAAAACAAGAGTGACATGAATTTCTTAGATGGAGACTTCTTGCTTTCACATTACATCACCCATGCGGGTTGGTGTAGTGGTGGTCATCGTGCTGTTTGTTTGGAAAAAAAATCATGCCTCTGATGTTACATCATTAGCAAACAATTGTCTCTCCTATAACACCAAATATTTTATTAATGATGGTACTTTTATTCAAAACGTTGACCTCGTCTGGTATGAGGCGTACTCTGCCGTGTAAAGCGATCTTTCAACTCCTGATATTTCACTCAAATGTCTTACAACTCGTTGCAATAACAAACGCTCACGCTCCGTAGACCAAAAAATCCTCCCCCTCTCAAATATCAAGGAGAAAATATGACTTGGCTCCCAAACAACAAGCCAGTTAAATATCTGGGAGTACTTTTTGATAGGCGGCTCACATGGAAATCAAATATTCTCCACAGAATAACCCTGGCAACCCGTAGAACCCACCAATTGTATCCCATACTCAAAAAGTCATCACCCTTGCAACTCCATGTCGCTACTCACCTATACCAGTCAATGATCCGCCCAATTTTGTCCTACGCTTCTCCTATCTGGGCCTCAGCCAGCAAATCGAACATCCCCAAAATGCAGATTTTCCAAAATAAATTCCTCCGAACCATCACTAAAGCTCCATGGTTTGTACCTAACACCCAGTTACATAACGAACTCGGCATTACTCCTATCCCCGTCCATTTCTCCCTCCTATCCTCTCGCTTCTATCCTAAAATTCCCCAGATTCCCTCAGCCGTACATTTCAAAATCGGAAAACAAAATCCTCACCACAATAGACTAAAGTGAAAACTACCGCGACAGTTCTTCGACCCTCCTTGATTATCATGTACCCGATGTGGCTTCTCACATTTAATTCACATGTACAAAATGTATTCATGTCTATAATTTTTCTCAATCAATGTTAATGTAATTTAATGTAACATCAGTGTATCGTACTCGGATGCTGAGGGCCTTCGGGCCAAGCAGAAATAAATGAAAAAAAAAATAACAAACGCACTTGTAGGGCCCCCTATCTTCCCTCAATCGTTGGCTTTTGCGCCGCCTTGAGCCTGGTCGCGCCGCAGATGCGCGTCCACTGCCCCGCGCAGGCGCTCCCGATTCCAACGCGCGGCGCCTCCACTCGCCGCTGCTTCGCCGGTTTCGCAAAAAAAACGTCCCCCCCCGCCCCTCCCCGGGTTTGGTCTTATTTTACGACTTGGCGCTCGCGCGGGGGGGGGCGCACCCTGTCTCGTTGCGCGACAGGTCAAAAGAGACCAAACAAGCAGGACGTCCGTTTTAGAAACAAGCGCGAAAAGCCGCGGGGAGGGGGGCGGGACGCGCGGAACGAGTTTTGTGTATCGCGAAGCGGCCGGGGGGTGGGGGCTCCGCGTACGGGCGCGTGGCGCCGGCGACGCCTCTCGCAGCTTTAATATACACAGGCGCTTTAAAAGGGGCGCGTCCGCCCGCCGAGCGCACTCCCCGTCACGCGCTCGCCCCGCGCACTCCGCTGCCGCAGCATGGCACCGACGGCGACGCTGGCGCTCGTGGTGGGGTGCGCGCTGCTGGCGCTCGCCCGCGCGGCCGCCGCCCCCGACCCCGCCCCCGGCACCGCCGCCCCCGCCGCGCCCGCCCTGGAGCGCTGCCTGCAGCAGGACTCCATCTCGTGCGTGCAGCGCCAGGTGTTCCGCGCCGCCAAGGCCTTCTTCGACCGCGAGCGCATCGAGCTGCCGGGCGGCGTGTCGCTGGAGCGGGCGGCGCGCGCGGCGGAGGCGGAGGAGGAGGAGGAGGAGGTGGTGATGGGGGCGGAGGCCGGCGTGGAGGCCCGCGAGGCGGCGCTGGAGGCGTTCGCCGCGCGCCGCGCCCGCGCCTTCCTGCAGGAGCGCACCCTGCGCCTGGACCTGAGGCCCTGGCTGCAGGGGCTGGTGGAGCGCGCGCGAGCCCTCGTCGCCTACATCCCGCCCGAGCTGCGCCAGCAGGTCGTCGACTTCGCCGCCGCCGAGGGTGAGTCACCAACCGCTCACTCGGAACCACTTGGGCCAATCCTCGCAGTCACAAATACCCTTCATTCACAGACAATCGCATTCTTCTTATCTTCATTCTCAGAATACATAATGTATCTTTATTTGTATTTCTTCCTCTTCAATCATTATTGCTCCTTGTAATCATTTTCTTCATTTTATGCAACGTCTTCGAAAGTCGAATCCCAGGGGCTTACACAAAGTATTGTTCATTTGGTGTGCTATTAGCACAATCTCATAATCTCCTAATTACTTGCTAAATGTGAGTGCATTGATAGTTGTGATCGTAAATACACCTACAATGTGGCGCTATAATTTATGTATAAACTGTATATAAATGTTTTAGAATCTAGCATATGGGCTGTATTTTATTAGTAAATTTACATCCCGTTTCATTCTTTAAAAGTGCTAAATCTATCGTTTAATACGATTAAGCTGTTTATTATTAGGACAAACTTAACTTAAAGAAATGAAATTGAAAGAAATTGATTTAAAGATTTTGCAATATATATATATATATATATATATATATATATATATATATATATATATATATATATTGAAATAAATTGAATATATATATAAAAAAGAAAATCGGCCCCAGTTGGTGCGCCATTTTGAAATAAACTGCAATTTATACTCAAACAAACTCGGTGGAGGAACCTGAAAAGCAAAAATCTTTCTATCTTGCTACTTTATTGCTAGAATTGGCTCAATGAAAAATCATATATTCATTTCACAAAAACATGGAAATGTATTAAACAATTTAAAACAATTATTTATATTGTATAACTTTACCCAAAATAAAAATTAAATGTTCGTCATGACCGTTCCAACCATATGTCTTCGCGCGCTTTTTCGGCCATCTTCATCCATCTCCGACGCCGCCGTTCTCAGGTCCAGACACCATCTTCTCTCTTCTTTTCTCGGAAGCTCACTTCAATCACCGTTCATCAGATCAACAAACTATTTGCTGCTAACATTCCAGTCCAATCACTGACAACTTCGCCCAAGCCCTCAATGTCCCTCCAACTCGTTCACATGAAATATTTTAAGCTCCACTGTCACACTTAGAGTTCTAATTTTGATGTTTTCTCAATATCCATTCCCTAGTAGATGCTTACAAGTCCCCAAAGAAAAAAACTCCTAACATTAATTGGAGCACGATCCGTTCATGAGCACGGCATCAGTCAGAATGAATGTCTCTCGTATTCTTTCAGCCCTGCAAAGCTCGGTTCATAAATTCGATTGTTTATTTGCAGATAACATTTGATGTACTTTCGTACCTAGCCAATCTCTAAATTTCTTGCAAAACGAACTAGCCGTCTTCACGACTGTCACTGCTTTTTCGGCCAATCCTAGAATTCTATATAGAATTAACTAGCCGTCTCCGCGATTGTCACTGCATGAATATGTTGACCTTGACGACGGCTCGCTTACCGTTGCTATGCTAGCATATTCACATAATTTATCCCCTTTAATTGACGCCATTTATAATAAATGTTGTACAATATTCAGTGACATATTGGTATGTCACTGAATATTGTACATATACATTGGTATATATATATATATATATATATATATATATATATATATATATATATATATATATATACTAATCAATGAAATATTAATTAAAACAAAAAAATTCAAACTAATCAACCAAAGAAAAATGTTTAAAAACAAAGTAGAAAACTTAAATAATTTTACTAACATATTTTAGAGCTTCTAGACGCGTAAATTACGCAAAATCTAACGCAAACGTTTTTTGACATCTGAGATGTTATGTTTCCCTTTTCTTTTCAGCAAGTTTTACGTCCTGTTCTTACCAATTATGTAATCTGCCAGGAATGCAGATACATCGAAATGAAATGCAGGTTTTAATGGACAACAATTACGTAAGATAAAAACGTAATGGGAAAACATATCAAAGTAGAGTACTCTAATACATCTAATGAGAAAACAACCAACAAGAGAAACCAATAGAAAGGAACGATACGACGAAAGAGGTAAAAAGTAGCTATTACGTACACCCATGTACATGAAGTATAAGTATTGAAGAAATAGGGTTCTACCTCCAAACAAATCAAAGCCTACATAATTTGAATTATGAAAATAAAATGTAATGCAGACATCAGATAGAATATCAAACGAATTAAAATATTATACAGAATAGAGCATCATAATCACGGATTAATAAACAAATTCAAGGATTTCAAGAGGCAGCAATATGATCTTATTAAGAAATAAAGTAAGGTAGCCACGACTATTTTTTGCGTACGACTTTCTTTTAGCCCTTTGCATTAACTACTAGTACAATACTTCAGTTGATTACGTAAGAACCCACAAATTGTGAAGCAACTTAATATAGTAATGCAGACTGAATGACGTAGTACACTAATTCATTAATCCGTTGATTTAACAATAGTTTTAAACAGTTTGAAGCTTTCCTGCGAAAATATTTCATTGATTTCAATTTTCAAAATTCTCATCATTAAATTGGCAATATATAACAAAAATACTGTTTTACATTTTTACTTTAGAAATGAAGTAAATAAGCGTTAAATTGATTTAGAAAAGTTTTGTTTCATTACATTCATTCGTTAACAAAGATGATAAAGTAATTCTTAATTGAAGTAGATAATCTATGAAATTATTGACCCATCAACAGACGATTGTAATGCCAAGCAAAAGTGTCTAAAATATAATGGAGTAAAACTACGGACGTGTAATTGCATGAGTAGCCCTACAAAACATTTGATTTTGTAGATTTTTGCTCTACAAAACATTTTCCAAAACTACAGGAGTGTCCGTCAGCATTCAAGCACATGCATGAAACCACTAAGGCAGAGTTACTGATGACAAAGTGGCATCAGGAAATAAAGGAAACAGAAACATGAAACAAAATAGCAATGGCTTCAACATCTTCAACAAGACGGGGAAAAAACTGAACAAAAAATGTTTTGATCACAAAGCTTGAAATTCAGAGAAAAATCGATATAGTATGTCTTTCGTTGCCAACAGAACGACATATATGATCATGGTGTAATTATAATGATGATGACGATGATATGATCGCTAATGTGGAAATAAGTTAAGCAGAAGATGTAAAAGTTGAAGGAATAACAGACGGAGCAAACACGAGAACCCGAGGGAAACTTGGTGCAAATCCACTTATTCACACACTTCGATCAGGTTTTGAACTCGAGTACCCGGATCTGAGCAACCTGGCGACTCTGCGACCAATCACCCAAAGGAGGAGAACGTCATTTGCAAAGATGGTAGAGCCGGGAGCCCGCATTCCAGATGTTCTCAAGAAAGCCAAGATTCTCATCTAATTCCCATGCTGTCCGACCGGATTTATTGATTACTTCCTGCTTTCGGGTGCGTCAACGGGTATGGCCATTAGTACCGTAAGTGTAGTGCACGTATACTTTCATGGGAGGTGGTGAGGATCTCCCTCCGTTGGATGGTGAGATCGGGCGCTGATCTCACGTATCCAAGGTGTCTCATTTCCGCGAGGTTCCGCCCCAGTTGGGACAAGCTCTGATTGGTTTCCCGACATGCGCGGTAGTAAGAAGTACACGCAATAAAACAATGTAGGTGTAAGAAGTACACGTAAATTTGATAGTAAGGATACGACAAGGAAGAGTGCGGCCCGTGGTCCGTTTGTTAGGCTACCTGGCGTTGATTGGAAAAAATGCGAAAAACTATCCATCAGAGCCCCCGGTCGCTATAACTTTCCTTCAGACATCTGAATTCAACCTAACTAGCATCAAAAACCCCTGTGGGGAGTCAAACCCAAGGACCTCCCGGTCAGAGGCACTGCAGCAACGTCAACTGACGCCCTGGGCCGGTGGTAGGGCGGCCAGCGTGAAACACAAAAGCTCGTTCTTCCTCCATCGAACTTTCCTGTTGCCATTTAGCCCCAGAAGCTCGTAATAGGATCAGACGCCGCTTGGGCAAGCGAGCCTCCAGTGGATGGACCGGCCCGTCAGCTCCCGGCTGCCGGGCGGGCGGGCGTCCCCGACCCTGACCGCACACGCGGCGGCCCCGATTGAGACCCGACTCGAACCCGATTCGCACCCGGGAACTGGAGCGACTGTTTCAGGAAAGACGCAAACCTCGTTCTTGCCAAGTTTGCTGATCAAATTTTGACCGCTGGTAACTTGAATTGGTTCGAACGAGATAATATTGTGTAATTCATCCGCTTAAAAACAGGTTTCGATCCGAAGTGATCAAACTACCTGATTCTAATATGACACTATTACATTCAAATACGTTTGTAATTGCTATGTAAAGGGATCAACACGTAGGAGTGTGAACTCCGTAGCATTTCTTTTATATTTGATAATTAGTCAATGATATTGTAGTGGTAACTCACAGCAGTGTATCGAGATACGATCTCGATCTCGAATTTTTTTTTCTCCCTTTCAAAAATTAAAAATTTATGTAGTATATGACTTAGTGTAGGGATCACAGAATTTTGAAAATGTGCACACAATTCACTTTTCCCCATAGCACGTCATACGCAGTTTCTAACAGTTTTTTTGACGTAAAATAAATAGATCTCATCCTACGATGAAATCGATGTGAACTGGCAGCCATTGAACATAATTTCTCAGTTAATGAGTGTGTGCAGTTACAGGCTTCATTTGTATGCGTGTACTTCGGCACTATAGCTTTTTACGAGCTAAGGCCTACCAGCGGCCTCCCGGTCTACAGGCTTGATTTACGGAAGCGAATTATCATTGTGGAATATCCGTATGTGAAATATCATTGTCATTCTTCAGTCATGTATATGACATTTGAGAATTACTTCTGCTGTTGGTCCCTATGTTACTGAAACCAAATATGCAAAATATAAGTGTCCTTTCTAAAAACATAACAGAGATTCTTCACCAGAATTTAAATATCAGAGCAATCATTCTTATTTCTTACAAATACACACAACATTTTCATTAAAATGCACATAAATCATTACAAGTAAAAAAATAGAGCTATTTCAAGTAAATGTATGGTATATGCTGTCAGATATCTTTACAAATCCATTTGGTTTTCTCATTAATAGTACGATTTTGATACACTAACCGTCAATAGAATAAAAATTTCCAAAAATAACGTAATTTTTACTGGAAACACACATGCAAATGTTTGATATAAACACCACCGTTACTTGACACACATGAAATGAGGGTAAGCTGGGCAGTTTCGAAAAAAAAAATCGTATGACCTAGTGAATGATGAAATAATTATATTTTTACGAGTCGTAAGTAGGCCTAATTATTAATCACTAATGGATGGCTAGACCGGACGCCAAAAAAAGTAAAACTGTTCTTACTTTATGAGAAAAACAACTCCGCAAATTTTATTCCCGCCGTTGGCGATGCTCCAAGGCAAAGCGCCATTTCAGTCAGAAAATCCTTTCGAACTTCAGAATGTGTACCGTGCGGGAGTAAGTCGTCAGTAGTAACCTGTATAAAACAAAAAATAATCACTCAATTCCAGAATGACCTTTATACAATTCACAATTGTTTCAATTAAACATTTTTTTAAAAGTGTGTTATTAAGTGATATGTATAAAACATGTGAATTGTGTACAATTGATAGCAATGTTTACTCAGCGTATGTAATACACATACTGTCGAATCCATGTAATACTCCTAAACATATGTAATACTCAAAAGTAAGAGTAAAAACAAATTAGTGGATGCACGTAAAAGATTTAGAACGCCGCAAGAATGAAAATAAATTACGACTAAAGAGATAAAATAAACAATGTGACGTGATATTCTAGGAATGATTCCCATGTACGATAAGCATCCAGAAAGTAAGTTTTCCCAGGTTGTCAATAATAAGACAATACAATTTCATGAATAAATTGTATTGTAGCTGATACAGCATATGTTGCACTCATTTTTTACATAATCACCATTAGAATTGTCATACCTTCGGATCAACATTTGTATTTGCTACCTGGGATAGGTACCAGTGTTTGTTCTCCAGCTGCAACTTCGTGACACTGTGATACTCGTAATGCTGACCGCACAGGAATTCTTTGAGGTGTAATAAAAGGTGGAAATTGCTGGGGCGAGATCCGTACTATAGGGTGATCATATGGTCGGTTACACACGGCTCGGTTCCTAACAGATCTTCTGCAACTGTTACGCTGGGAGGCGTTTGACCAGTTAACTAGGGCAACATGTTCTTTATCTACTACAATGTTTTCTCATGAAATTGTGTTTTTCTTTTTGTTGACGTCATAGGAAAATTTACTTTCTGGGTGGGACTCATACCACAAATTTGACCCTTTACATTAATTACCGTTGATTTAATTATTAACCATTTACATTTTCGTTCATACTTCATTTTTGTTGTCTTGCACCCTCAAACGGCTGCGATTACATAAACTTGAGATCGAGGCTCGGATTTAGACAGTATTGTAGCAAAAAAGAAGAAGAAGAAAATGAAAACTATGAGTAGTTTGATTGTTATTTATTAAGCACCATTCAATCAATAGGAAAGGAGGTGCAATTAACGGTATTTAGAGCTTATGTTTATGCAAAGTGTATCATATAAAACCCTGTAATCTATCAATTGGCTATCGAATGAAACAATGGCGCGTTTTGTTTCTATTGTGAAGTCAATAAACAATCAAAAAACTTATAACTAAAAGTCTACAGCTGCAAACAAGGTGTGACAATACGACAAATGATGTGTTGATTCCGTCTTTTACCTACCACTCCGATTACAATGCAAGATCATTGTGTAAATAAAATAACTGAAGCATTGCCCATGAATCTTCGTAATCAATGGGCAAGATTCAATTCAAGCCACTTGCCTTAGATTTCTGTCTCTAGATTTTTTAACACTAAGGATAAATATACCTGTTTGTTTTTGTCTTGAGTGCATCAAAATATCTAAAACGTTATGAGCATTTTCTACCTCACACTAAACATTCCACAAAATCACAGTCTCCCTACATACCAGCCACGTGCAGTCAAGTGGTTCAGGCAAGCGCTCCGGTTGGCAGCCATTGGCTGCAAATCGGTTTATTGCTCCTCTGCGGGACGCTTCACCTTCCTTCCTCCAGGGCGCTCTTGATGGAGTCCACAGCGGCCTGAACATCGCGTTCGCCACGCAACGCATTCCTACAGAGGAGTCTGGATTTCCATTCGAATCCCAGTCCGCGACCGCACCAAGAAGTATCAAGGTCCCATCAAGGTCTGTGCGCCAAAACGTTTAAGCCGAGATCCGTGAAGAAATGGACGTTGAGCAGCTCGAGGCACCGCCTGGATGCTAAGCGCGTTGAGCTCCTGGCCTTGACGGATAAAAGGCGAAAACTTACCTATGTCTAATAACGCCAAGAAATGGCTTCGAACGTTGTTACCGGGAGCGGAAGCTCAGTGCATCAACTGATGTCACTGCAGCGCCTCTGATTAGGAGGTCCTAGGTTCGAGTCCTGACGGCGGCAGGATTTTCGACTTTTCAGCTATGTCGAATTCAGTCGCTGTCTGGAGGGGAAGATCACCGCCATCTCGCGAGAAAAACATGCACTACACTTACGGGACTAATGACCACAGCCGTTGACGCGCCCGGAATCACGAAAAAAATCAATCAATCGAAGATTGTTACGCAAGTTAAGTAACAGAAAAACTACATGCTGTCAAGGACGTACTTCTGTTCGCTGAAACTGACTGAAATTAGGTTTAAAGAGCGTCTCCAGAATGGCTTCACCTTTCTCTTCACTTCGCTCTACATAGAAGTCGCCCAGCCCCCCAGAGCAGCGTGTTTGCCTCGCGACGCGGCCTGTTCTTTGGGCAACATTCAAACATTGCTGTAACTTCAATGCTGCGCTCAATTGTTACCCAATCATAATTAGCTCGCGTTCAAATGCAATTGACAAACCCTGAATTGAGATACATCGGAAACAAACGCATCCGCATACTGAAACTGGTTAAAATTCCGTTTATTTATACTAAGCATCTCCGGGAATGCTTTCCATCATTCTTCGCAGTTCAGTCTTCATTTTTGGAGATCGCGGGGGGGGGGGCAATTCGACTTTATCCATCCATCTGGTGCGAAGTATTTGTATTGCAACCAGCTCCAGCCATAGGCCAATACCCAAATTGCATAAACAACCCGGAAGTTTAAATAGTTGAACGAACTTAATTTAGCTTCGTTTGAATGCCAGTGAAATTGTTAAGGGACACTTTGTTGGTAAATACTCCATTACAAGTCGACAAAACATGTTTTACTGTGCATTGTACTGTGCCAGGGAATCTCTCATCATTCTCTCCATCTCTCTCTAAATGGAGGTCGCAGAGCATTAACATATTACTCCGGAGGTTTCGATGCGACACATAATTGCTACACAATAGAACTCGACTATCTTACAAACGTCGTTTATATACAATGTTTCTCTTTAAGGATACACCGTTGAAAAAATAGCTCCCAGTGGCCGAAGCTGACTAAACTTCTCGTTCACTCACTCCACGCATCTCCTGGAAAGCATCGCCTTCCTCGCTCTAGATGGAGGTCATGGGGGCCTCTCCGGCCATCCGGAGCGTCGCGCTCGCACTTGGCCTATCCTGCCCCCGGGCCACTCCCTGCCGCCCCTCCCCTCCCCTTCGCCCGGGCGCCCTGGAATTCGGAACTGCCCAATGACGCAACCGTCTCTTTGCAACGCCGCCACCGCGCTGCAAATTAGCGTTCAAAGACTCGGCCGTGTACTTGGCGAGATCCCGCCAGCCGGACCGGCGAGAATACGAGGTGCGGACGCTCATCGAGTTTTACGACACGTAACTACTCCCCTTGGAGGGGGGAGGGGGATGGGGAGGTGGGGCATGGCCCGGTCAGGCCGGATCGGGGGGGGTGCTCGTCCGCTCCAGAAAGCTTCGAAGTGACCCTGTGAGTGGTGGAGTATTAAGTGGGATGGCTAGTGCGGTGACCCGCTCCTTATTTATGACACCATCAACCCCAATTACTTCACAATGCTTGATCATTTATTATAGTCAACATTGCAATATACGTTTCTGAGGAGGGGATAAACTTAACTGCACCGGAGCTGATGAAGGTTTAATTAACGGCTGATAATCATAGAATTCAAAATAAAACTGAAATATGAGAGCAGGCACTCGCAAGGCTCAAGGAAGAACAGGTTGCTAGGTTAGGCAGCTTTCGGCATTTCTTAAAACGAATGACCTTGGGATATGACAAATGCCATTCTAAACAACTGAAGGATCGAAATGGTATGTAGCTAGACAATGCCATTATTATAATTATAATGTTATGCTTATAACTAAAAGGATCGAACAAGTAAACTGAAATCTCTACACCGCGGCTTTCTGAATAGCAACGTCATTAAGAACGATTAAGAAGCAAATACGGTAAGACATCTTACTAAAATGTAAGGATTGGAAAATTCTTTACCAATCGAATATGGTAATAAGATATTATGATACGAATATCGAACAACTTTTTACCTACTTCGCAAAAATATTAAATATCTACATCACATTTGACTATTTCCGTAAAGTGACAGACTGGTATTGTTAGTACTTTTTAAGAGGTCATGTGTCATTAAAATACTTGAGTTGTAATAATACATATTACGAAACTGATGTCAGTAAATAACAGTTCATGAATTATAGAACACTCATGTTCTAATAATACCTATTATAAAGCAGATTTCAATTTCATTGATTTTCCTTTTAGACTCTTATACTTGAAAAAGGGAAATATGATATTTTGAATAAAATTTCATTGTTCACCTCTTCAGTTTTAACGATTATTTTTATCTTTCGGAACATTTTCCAAAATGACAGAAAGATTAGTGATAAATTGCTGTTCTCATTTTCGATTTGCGAAGTTACGCATATTAAGTGATTTTTAAATGCAATTCAAAAAGTAAGTAACCTACCTTTCGTTTAGGTAACATAATTGCTTTATTAACACAAAATTCCTCTTGACTTTATTCTAATAGAAAATAACACAGGGATGCTTCCCATTCTCCACATGGTGCTCAAGAGAACTGCTTAAGAAATTCAAATTCGAAAAATCAAGAATGGATCATTAATGCAAAATGATCTCCGTGGACTTATTTATTAGTTTTTTGTTATAAATAATCCCCTTAGAAGAAGCGGAATCTTGATGTCAAGTTTGGCAATTATTCACAGTTACACGCCGTAGCAATATTTGTTTTATAAATCCTAAGAGTATTATCAGAATAAATTTATTTTATATGCGTAGAATCTATACTAGTAATTATTTTCACGTAAATAAAATGTCATAAATGCTATAAATATACAAAAAAAATATTATGGTTCCAGATATTTGAAACAGTTATACCCTCGAGCAATCGCAGTGAAACTAAAAGAACATTACTGGCATTACATTGTTCCTTTTAACATTCAAACTAGTGTAAATACTAGACGGAGTCTTTGGAAATTTTAATCATTTAATTGACATAAAATCAATATTCGTACTTAACCGAGATGCACGCGTGTTATCATCGACAGAGCGTTATTTAATTGGCCTCGGTAGTCAATGTTTCAGAGGGAGGACTAGCTCGCTATCAATCTCACGTGACTCGGCAACCAAAGCAATGCAGTGCGAAGGCCACTAAAACAAAGCACTGGCTGACGCGCGTGGCGCTTGGTGTGTTGGCAGCTCGCGGGCGCCGCAAGAAGCTGCGCCAGCTGATGCCCATGCTGCTGGTGGGCGGCATGAAGATGGTGGGCGTGGCCACGCTCATGTACCTGAGCATCGGCTTCCTGGCCAAGAAGGCCTTCCTGCTGTCGCTGCTCTCCCTGCTCATCTCGGGCTTCATCGCGGTGAAGAAGGTGCTGCTGCAGCCGTCCCCGCACCACTACGAGGCGTACCCGGTGCACGGCGGCGGCGGCTGGGCCGGCGGCGGCGGCGGGGGCGGCGGTGGCACCTTCGACATCTCGGGCTACTCGGCGGGCGGCCACGCCGAGTACGCGGCGCACTCGTCGCCGGTGGGCCACGCGGTCGCCTACAGCGCGCACAAGCCCGGCGCGCGGCGATGACCACGCAGGTGGGCACGGCCGCAGGGCTCCTGCAGGGCGGCTGGCAACCCTTTTGGGTCTGTCCGGTGGGCGGCAGAGCGCGCGCTGTTTCCCCTTGCGCAGAGCTCACCAACTATTATATTTCAGTACACCCGCACGGGTAGTTTCTTCGTGAGAATGGGTCATCTCATTTCATTACAAACGATTTTTATGTACGTAGAGCAAGAGCGTGTCGAGGTAATTCCTAATTGATGATCTCGTAACAGACGTGAACCATATTAACCCAGATGTTCTACGCGATATCAGTCAGAAATTACTCTTAAAAAGTAAGTAGTTAAGTAGAAGGGTTAACGAAAAAGTAATCTAAAAGTGAAGTTAAAAGTTTCTCTTAAAAAAATTCTCTTGAGAAGAACGTGTTCAAAATTTAATTGAGTTTAGAATTAAAATTTTGATTGAAGTGGAAAAATAAATATTTTTCAAAAGAAAAGAGAAAATAATAATTTGAAAAAGTAGTATAAATAATGCACGACAACACGCTCTACCATCCTGTCAAAATTGCTTCGAAATCAGGATATCTGTACCAGAGACTAGCCACGACAAAGAGCAATAGACAGAACAAACGGATAGAAAGACCTATAGACAGACTGCAGTCCGTCACCTGACAGACAGGCCGACAGGTAAACCTACCGAGAGACAGACCAGTACACAGACCGGGACACGGACCGGCAGACAGACCTACAGAGAGTCTGAAAAATCGACAGAGAGATCAACAAACAGACCAGCAGGCAGACCGACAGGCCCACCGATCCATAATAACACAGTCAAAAAAACACAGTCAGAAAAACCGATAGGCGACAGACTTATAGATAGATTGACAGCCAAAGAGGCAGACGGACAGAAAGACATACACATTGGTAAACTAACAAACTGACAGAAACAGAGGGTCGAGGGCCGATCGAGTGGCAGATGAGCAGTGAAACCCACTGATAGACCGACCGACAGATGACCAATAAACCGACAGACTCGCAGGCAGGCCGGCAGACAGATCGTCATACAGATAGGAAGAGAGAATAACCGGCCCACCGGCAGACAGTAAAACCAACAATCAGGACGACAGACCTTAGAAATACAGACCGATTGTCAGACAGAGCGACGAACAAACAGACCGACATACAAAACGACCGACAGATAAGACGAACGATACACCGACAGATTGGTAGACAGAGCGATGGACAGACCAACAGACAGCAGGACTGCCAGATTGTGTAGAAATCCGCCTTTGGAGCTGTGAAACGGCTCTCTCCCGCGGGACAATTGACTTCGGAATACCGCCCAACGAGTGGAAATGCTGCAAAACATGTTAGGTTTAGGGCGGGCTTTCAGATTACGACGAAATTTTCAAATATCAACCACAACTGCGTTGACAGTAAGTTGGATTTTGTTGTTTTTGTTTACTTAATACATGATTTGTCATTGATCATTTGTTAATTCGTTCAAATTTACTTTGAGAAGTTAGTAATATTAATTTTTAGACCTCTACTATAGAGTGTGTTCTAAAAGTTCTAACGTGTCGTGCACAACATGAACATAAAATATATCACATTCCAATCCAATGAATTTTGCGATTAATTTTAGCTACAATCATCCAAAAAAATTTCAATGTGATATGACAATGTGATAAATAAAATTATATAATTAAAAAAGAATTATTTTATCGCTTAAAGTATTTCTCCCATCTGCTGTAGTAATAACTAATTTTTAAATATTAAGATATTATTACAAAAGTATAAGATTTTATATAAATTATTAATTACAATGTTCACAATTAAAATGAAACTATTCAAGCATTTTATAGGGTATCTATGTCAAAATAACCTTTAAATAATTATTTTAATGCAAATTCAAATATCCCGCTTTGGAAGTTGAATTTTTCTAATTGGGTGGATTTACAGCCATCTAATGGTGGATGTTTGTACGAAACATCTGGGAACCCTGACACACAGACAGACAGAATGTTAGACCGAAAGAGATACTGACAGTCAGACAGACAGATACATCGACAGGCAGAGACCAACATACCAAAATCAGCCGTCAGATAGCCTTACCGACAATCCGACAGAAACCCGACAGTTCGACAGATTTAACGGTAGTCAGCCAGGCAGCCTGACAGTCCGGCAAGCAGACACTCTAACAGACAGACAGCCTGACAGTTCGGCAAACAGGCACTGTAACAGACAGACTGCCCGACTGAAAGTCCGACAGAGAAAATTCCAGAAAGCGTGTCCGATGGAGAGTCCAAGAGACTTCGGTATACTGCCCGATGGACAGTTTGGCAGACAGATCAATAAATATACCGACAGTCAGAACAAACAAACAGACCGATAAACAGAGCGACAGTGCGTCAGGCAGTGCTAATCGAGAGTGTGACAGACGCCGACACACAGGCCTACAGATTGTCGAGGCGAGGCGAGGCTCTGCTAGTGCAACAAATATGGCAGTGAGGTCCCCACTTAGACTTTCCACACAGGGGCCTTCAAGAATGTAGCTACGCTTCGGACTGTCGGAATGGCAGACATACAGAGAGAGAGAGAGAGAGAGAGAGAGAGAGAGAGAGAGAGAGGGAAAGAGAGAGAGAGAGAAAGGCAGACCGACAGACATTACTTCAGATTAATAGACTGATCGTCAGACAGACCGACAGACGGACAGACTGTCCGGACAGCCCGACAGAAAGACAGCCCGACAGTCATACAGCCCGACAGACAGACATACCAGCAGGCAGGCAGCCTAATACACAGACAGCTCGACAGGCAGATAGCTCGACAGACAGCTCAACAGACAGACATCCTGACCGATAATCCGACAGATGGACAGCCCGACACACGGACAGCTCGACAGACGGACAGACAGCCCGATAGATGAACAGACAGACAGACAGACAGACGGACACACAGCCTAAGAGACGGACAGCCTGACAGCCAGACGGCACGACAGCCAGACAAACGCCTCGACTGACAGAGCGACAGACACACAGCCCGGCAGATGGACAGCCCGACAGACGGACCGCCCGACAGACGGACCGCCCGACAGACGGACCGCCCGACAGACGGACCGCCCGACAGACGGACAGACCTATAGACAGACAATCTATCCAACAGACTGCCCGACAGACTGACAGTTAGACAGCACGACAGACAGCCCGTCAGACAGACAGGCCAACAGACAGACAGCCCGACAGGCAGATACCCCGATAGACAGAGGGTCGCCAGCCAGCCAGTCAGATAGACCGACGGACTGATAGAATTATCATCAAGCATACCGACAAACAGAACGAAAGACCAGAACTGACCGACTAACCGACATATCTATTGACCGAGAGATTGATAGTTAGAGCGGCAAACAGACCGACTGTTTGACAGACATACCGTTGTGCAGCTAGACAGACCGAAAGGTACACCGATACACAGCAGACCGACCACAAACTGACAGATAGACCAACAAACTGACAGATAGACCGACAGATAGGCCGACGGACAGACCTATTGATACATAGACTGACCGGATGGGATGACAGACCGAAATACAGACCGAGAGGCAGACCGACCAAAAGACAGACCGACAGATAGGCCGAGACAGACCAACAGAGAGAACAAGACAGAACGTTAGACAGACCGACAGATCGACAGTGCGACAGAGAGACCGACGGAAAGGTTGATTGACGCACCAATAAATAGATCAACAGTCAGAGAACAAGACAAAAGGTCTAACAAACAGACCCAGTAACAAATAGACCGAGAAACACGACAATCCGACAGTGAGAGCGAGAGCGCGAGTTGGGTTGATATCTATCGAGCGTCGAGTCTATTAGGTCGATAGATCGACAGATAGACTGATAGACAAACCGAGTGAACAACAGACTGATAGATCAATAGACAGAACGACGGTCAGGCGGACAGAGATTCCGATAGACTGTCCAACAGACAGACTGATTGGCAGAAAGATAGGTCTGCAGAGTGACAGACGGTCTGATGAGCAGAAAGGCATAGTCTGATAACAAAACGTATAACGGAGGCTTCAATTCTCTTTGACACTTAGTGAACAGCCAAATGCGTTAATTAACAAAGTAAATTAATTGAAGTTGCTCTGGAGTGACGATCTACACATGTAAGTTTTATAACATATTTACATACATACAGTTGGGAGAAGGGGGGCCCTACTTTACTCTAAAATGAGAGTCCAAAATACTGTCCGACAGAGTCCAACCGACAGACTGATAAATTCTACAAACCAACAGAGTTCATCAGACACACCGACAGAGTCCGTCAGACAGACAGTTCGAGAGGCTGACAATCCGACAGACAGTTCGACAGACCATCCGGCAGACAGTCCTACAGAGTCCTATTGTCATTCGGACAAACAAGGCATGTCACGGGCGCGGGCAAGGTAACAAGCTAACCAGAGCTCGGGGGCACAACGGCCAGAAAATTGGCGCGAGATTTAAAAGAAACGGTTGTTCAAATGCAACGAGATGGCGGTACGTCACTGGATACCTGGCCATGACAGTCTTTGGGAGAAGTTACTTGACTTGAAGTTACTACTACTTATTTTATTTAATGCCAAAATGAGCTATATAGATATTCTATTAGAATTTGAGATGGTGTCCTGATAAAGTGCTAAAACAAACTTGTAAAGCCATAATAACGCACACTATGAACATTTCTTCTTCATCATCTTCCTTCAAATATTTATTTAATATGAAATGAATATCATATCTGAAAAATTAATTTTGTTGGAAGGAATTAGAAAATAAATATACTTTCTGGAGTTTCGTTTGTAGATAGTAGAAATGTCTATTTTCCCTCTCCAGTGGGTTCTTCGCGGTTTCAACGTAGGTAGTCAATTGTGTATGTTTATCTTATCGATATTTCTTACCGTTAAACATTTCTAAGAGTTCTTTTTTGAAATTATAAATATTTAATTTGTAACACTCACTTTTTTATGTTATAAATGAGAAGTTAGTGTAATGAAAATCAGCTGCTACTTTGTTAGTTTCGAATGAACTTTAAACAGCACTTTGAAAGTTACTCTTGCAATAATTCTAGAGTGACTGCCGAATTCCGTGTCTATTTAACCGAAATCTGCATTACTCGTATCTCTTCGTGCTTCTTACGCTCCGTGTAAAAATGTTTGAAATTGTTTGTATTTTCCAATTGTTAAAAACCCTGTTTTCGGATTTTTCCCAGTCACGCCTTTCATGTCATTGGGTAATTTATCTGAAATTCCCCTTGACAAAAGTTCGAAAAAATAATTTACAGGTTTACGGTAAGATCCAGACAATGTGTAGGCTACATGAAACACAGAATATATATATATATATATATATATATATATATATATAATATTATATTATATCATATTATAGTAGGTGTATCTCAGTGAATGCGTGAGTCTGGAGTGAAATGCCTTTTTAGAGATCGCAGAATTTTCAGAGAACGTTTTAACAAACGGAGCACTACTGCGCTCTCAAGGATTGTATGTCATATTTAAGGGTTCAGGGTAGGCCGAATCCTTTTATCATAATAATAATATTGATATTTTCCAGTAGATTAATAACTTTCTACAATAGTTATCAAGTATTTGTGCAGTGTTCCTCCCTTCTTCCCCTAAATATTTCAAAAACGACGATTTCTGCTGTGTTTTTTATACCCGTGTACGACGTTTTTCGTTCTATAACATCGAAATTCAGCATTACTATCGTAAAAATAGAAAGTATTTTAATCGAGCGGCGAAAATAGACAAAATTCCGACAGAAGATATTGATTTATTGTCTGGACCTTGGCAGTGACATGGATAAATCGAAGTGGATAAATTTTGTTCCTACTACCGACCTAAACAGTGCTGCGAAATCATACATAAAAATGCAAGACTCACGAAAACTGTCACCCAGATTGCAAGAATATGTCCTTTATGAATCAAGAGGTAGATAGAAATGAAACGCCTGTAGAAAGCGATGACATTTGCCAAAAAATTGCTTCACCAGACAAGTGCCGAGTTACAAGGGGAAGTCAACGCGCTCAAGGCGACACTCAAAAAGAAGTCCAAACTTCTATGGATGTGTGATGCATGTGAAAAAGACGTTAATACGTAGAAAGCAGGGAGATCCATGCAGAAAGAAATAGAAAATATGAGATATGAAATGAACAAGAAAATTGATTCTTGCCACAAAATAGGAGAATTAACAGTAAACCAGAGAAGAAAAAAAAACAAAAAACAATGCGCCGAATGCACCAGAAACTCACAGGCTCCCAACAAGTGAAGAAACCAGTATTACGAACTCGAATACGAGTAGCATCTCAGATATTGTACAAGCTGGTAATCAGAAAAATGCTACACACGTCAAACAAAAGGACGTCTACGAAAACGCATACACCGATAATGCCACACATAGTCAGTCAAATGAAGCGCAAGAGAATGGAACACCAGAAGAAGAAGAAAAGTCAATGGGAAGTGAAGAGCCACACTCTGATGGATTTAAAATAGTGGAATACAGAAGAAAGGATAAGAAGGCGAGAGACCACCATGAGGACATAATAGGAACCACGAGGGAAGGAAGACTGAAAACAGAGAAGAAAAGAAGGAAGACCAAAACTCAAGAGGCACTATGTACATCAACAATCACACCCCTCAGAGAGCACATACCGATCAAAACTACATTAATACTGAAAAGATCAGGATCACAACTTCACTCAAGCACTACAAATCAAAGACTAACAAAGAAAATCAACAAGGAAACCCTGGAAATGCTAAGCTCTAAAACTATACAAATTCAAAAAGAAATAACAACCTGGATGCAGCCACCATCGTGCTGAAAGAAGCCATCGTGTCCTCAGTTGCCTCTACAAAGAGAGGAAAGTACAACCTGGGTTTAGCAAGGAGTGCTACAAGCAACGCAAAATAACCCTGAAAGCTGCATGTAAGGCCAAAAAGAGTAACTCAATCGAAGACCTTGAAACTACTCAAAAAAGAGGGGGGAGTACAAGAAAATACTGAAAGAAAAAAGAAAAGCACAAATAGAAAAATAAGCGATGGAAATAGCGGAGGATGCATCAAGAAATCCATTCAATGCACTGCCCGGCAAAAGAAACAGACGAGGCTCAACAATTCAAATGAGCAGATGGGAAAACCTCTTCACAGACATCCCAAACGCACAATATATAACCTTAGGCGCCGAAACGCCAAACCCAGAAACCGAAAGCATCATTCAATGCACTAAAGAAAAATTAAGACAAATAATAATGAAAACAAAAAACAAGAAAGCGGCAGGCCCAAACGGAATATACAATGAACATATCAAAGCTACGGAAAATCAGTTAATAGAAACGAGGACAATGATATTCAATAAATGCATGGAAAACGGAGAAATACCGGAAGCATGGATGAAATCGATCATAAAAGTATTATACAAAGGAAAAGGGGCCGCAGATGACCCCAACTCTTACAGAGGAATTGCACTCGAAAACAATGATTTCAAATTATTCTCAAAACTAATCAAGGAGAGACTTGTCAAAGAGACGGACCATCTGATTTTTGAAGAGCAATACGGATTCCGGAAACAGAGAAACACCCTCCAGATGATCGACAATTTATTAAACGAAATAGAAGAAGCCTTGAAACAGCCAAAAGGGAGTCGCAGTCTTTATTGACTACGCAAAGGCGCATGACCTCTTGAACAGAAAAAGGGTATTGAAAAAGCTCACACACATGATAGGAGAAAAGCAAAACATCACAAGGATAGAATGTTGTGGCTTACAACAAAATAAACATATATGACGGAGTCTGTTTCTGTAAAAAAATCTTTCAAACGAACGCAGGGGGACCCAATAAGCCCCATTCTGTTCAACATACTAACCGCAGACACAACAAGAACAACAGAGCACAATCAGGAAACATCCCCACACATGTATGCAGAAGATATAGTACTAGGTTCAACCAGCCTGACAAGTACTTTTCTCGAAATTTTGCTTGAAATACGGATAATGTTTGAACCATATTATCTCAAAAAGTCTCCAACGTTTTTCTTTAAACTTTTTCTTTGCCAGTATCAAAGGAAGAGACAAAAGGTGGCGCTAACTCTCCGAAGAACACTCTGTATTTTCGAAAATTGCAAAAAGTTAACACTTCTAAATTACAAAATTGAAAATAGATATCTATGTCTTAAAGAAAATGTGTTCGAAAAAATAAATCTTTAAGAAAAGGTCCAATAAATTGTTTGCGAAAACAAGTAGTTTTTGTGCAATTTCTGCTTGAAGTTAATGCAATTTATACAATATAGTATACATTTTCTTAAACACGGCTCCAATATTTTGAATCTTTTTCCACAGATAGCAAAGAACGCTCAAAAATGTGCAGGTTTCATTTTTGTTTAACCCTCTGAATTTTAGAAAACTGCAAAAATTGAAAGTAATGGGAGAAAGTGCGTGCTGTTGTAGCATCATTCATTAGCTGTGTCAGAAAAGATACAGCAATATGTTCAGTCTAGACATACTATTGTGAAATGGCAATAAATAATACCTGCAATCTGTTATCTACATAATTTCAACCTATAAAAGACCATCAAGTAACCTTTCTCTCAATTTGTAATATTTTGAAACAGGATCGTGAAATGGCGTTTCTCTTCAGTGTCAAGGTTAACGCCATGTTTTGGACGTGGACCATTGGCGCGGCTTCCGTTTGTTTTACATCCTCCACAATATGTAACTTTACCTTTAGAATCTTACGTAGTGAAAGTTTTGAATAAATTTCGATTGTTTATTCCGCGAATGTTTCTTGTAATTGAAAAACTTATGCACTTCAGAGAGGTATGACACTTACTCACTTATGCGCCTAGTACAACTTCTCCCCTCAACACTAGCAAAGAAGACTTTAAGACGGGCAGGGAGTAGTGCTTAAAGCTGGAGGGCCCTGTTAAAACGAAAATACGAAAAAGTCCTTAAAAATATCTATGGGGTACTTTTTATATTATTTAAATCCTATGTTTACATTTGGGAATTCACATTTTTTGGTTTAGTTTTGAAAGTGATTGCGTAGTTAAATAACATATAATTGAAGACTTAATCAATACGTTGAAAGAAACATGTAAATACATACTTCTTACATTTCTATTAAATACATCGCAACAAAATTTACTCTCTTTGCGCAGTGTTGAACTTCATTCCGCTGAAGTGGTGTCACAAAATTACTGAAATCTCGCCCTCTAGCAGTAATTTTTTATTTACTCCAATTTTTCTCATTAGTTCATTAGGTTTTTAAATCGTTGAAAAAGGTATTCTGGATCAGAAAAGCAAATGGTTCTGCATAAAATATGTGGTAATTTATTTTAATCAAATTTGTATGTGAATTTCTAAACCCATATTGTTCGTGATCCATATTAAATTAACTATCAATAAAATAATTTTATTTCCTTGTTTCAGATTCCGGACACCAAGAGCGCTCTGGCAAACTGTACAAAATGAATAGCAAATTATTAGCCTTTTTAATTTAAATGTAGACCTCGAAGACATTGACTGGTGACTAGTATCAGACGTCAATCTCGTATCAATAGTATTTTTGATCCAATGTACCTGAATTTACAAAAATCGCTCATCATTCACTCATAGACTGAACCGAAGACATGCAGTGTATGACAAAACAAACGCTTGAATAATGAGTACAACAGACGTAAATAGATATTAGACGAGTTTACACGACACGAAATAACTTTACTATTTCCTTAGTGACAAGACTGACCGACTGAAATAGACTAAGACGAAATGTCAACCCAACTAGTCTTTCTTAATGTGAATTCAGGAGTTACTACCATTACTTTTACACCATTAGTGATACAACATCCACTGATTCAAGTTTACTGTAACATGTGTTTACTGTCATAGTTACTACGTAACTTTCTGATATCACAGTTCATGGTTATCATCACTTCTATCATTAGAGTAATCTTTTTCATACAGAGTGGCCACATTAACAATGCAATGGTATTATGTTCTGTAATAGAACTCGACAAAAATTGAGTTCACAGGATATTTATTGACTGACACTTCTACGCGTTGACAGTTTTTCAAACTGATTGAAAAACCTGAAGCATTGGACGAGAAAAACAAGTGCTACGTACGTATTTATTTATTTATTTATTTATTTCTCGTGTGCAATTTAAGGACGTACAAATATCGAAGTATCTTTAAATCATTTATAGTAGGGTCTGGGTTTTCACAACAACCATATCTCTGAGATCACAAACAGAATTATGCCCCGGATAATAATTTTCGCATGGTAATGTATCTGAACTATGCCTAACATTATTTATACCACATGATATTTTATTTATTGAAATATTCAATTGCTAAACTAAGTTTCACATATTGCTCAGGTAAAAGTACACATTACATTGATCTGTGTGCAACATTTACTCTCAACAAAATACGACTGATTTGCAATTAATTTTCTAGTCCATTCCCGTAAATTGGAAGTTCATTTCCCGACACACAGGATATCAACTTAACGTTCGAAACATTTTAACCAGATTCCCTTCAGTTATCAACGTGATTGTAATTATTGTGTATATTTATGAAATACAATTTAACATTCAATATATTGTCATTATTTCAAGAACCACAACTCCTTTAAATGATATTTTGATTAGAAATCTGAAGCCCGCACAAATTCAAGAAGGGTCACATTATGACGGACTAAAGAGTACTCGCTGAAGATAGTTTGAAGATGACGAGCAAAAATATTGCCTCAGGAGCCAGCGTAAGTAGGGGGTACTTCACTCTCAGCAGGTAAGAGGCGCTGATTGAGGCTCACTAACGAAGCCCTAAGCGTTATTCAGCTAAAGTAGCAATACATCAAACCAATTTAGTGAAGTAAAGCGATTTGTTCCGGTTTTTCGCTTTCGACACGTGTCATTTCCTACTGTTAAGAGTTCTCTTTGCATTGAAAGTGAGGTGGTCCATTTGCAGAAGCAGTTATCCTTTGAGTTAATAGCTACTGTCTTTGTACTGCAAAATATTACAAACAGTGATGGGGGCTCTAGATTTCTGAGGTCGACTTCAAAGGAAGACATACAGGGCCGTAATCAAGATGAGCTGGAGACACTAACATTCCCTTTCTTTTTTTAGTATATAATTTATTATGATACATTAATAGTAATATTATGTATTATATATTATTTTATTACATTTTTATGTTACAAAAAATAATTATCAAAACTCGTCTGCTTCTCTTCCATTAAAAAAGTTTGTGCTCCTTTTCTTCACCTGTCCTCATTTGTGAATCGACCTGCAACGTCGCGAGATTAGAGAACGAAAGCAAGGAATGGCAGGTGGGACCTGCGAGGTCGAGGTTGTTTGAATGTGCGTGGTTAACAATGGCCTGTTCACTCACTATATCCTCTCAAGAGAACAACTTGATCTATTGATTGATTAGTCATTCCGGGCGCGTCAACTACAGAGATCATTAGTCCCGTAAGTGTAGTGCATGTTTTTCATCGGGAGGCGGCGGTGATCTTCCCTCACTGGATTGCGAGATCTGGCGCCGACCTACCGTCGACTAGCGGGGTTTTCCCTAACCAGGTATCTCCCACCACTGGGGCACCGCCTCACAACTAGATCCAAAGATACCGTACAATTTACTAATAATTTATATACTTATAATATTCAATGCATGACAAATGAGGAAAAATAACCAATTCATTCATGTGCTAAAAATCAGATTTTTCCGGTTATGTTCTCATAATTCGTGTCTGAGAGGGTTTCGTACGTTTGTACTATGTTTGGTTGTAAGACATTGGTTAGAAAGATCGACAACAACAAATTACGCGCAAAGAAAGCTAACTAAGAATAACCAAGCAATGAATGTTACTTTGAGTATGAAAAATTTGTAGAGATGTTTGAATCTCAAGACAATAATTTTTTTAAGTTAATCGCAGAGGCAGAAAGTCAGGACTACACCAACGTGAAATGCATGAAGCGTCAAATGATCTTAAAACTGTGATGTTGTAAGACGTCTTCTAGTTGATGGATCATTCTCGAGATTC
Organism: Teleogryllus occipitalis; assembly: GCA_011170035.1. Classification (NCBI taxonomy): domain Eukaryota; kingdom Metazoa; phylum Arthropoda; class Insecta; order Orthoptera; family Gryllidae; genus Teleogryllus; species Teleogryllus occipitalis. Next base: position 92,019 of record BLKR01001905.1, on the reverse strand, counting down.
TCGCGATAGTGAATCGACTTCTGGACATGAGGTAAGATAAGGGATAAGATCCAAAAGTTCTTGTTGACCTTTAAGTGCAATCACCTTACGCAGTTTCTGGATCCTCTTCTGAAGGCACGGATGTTTTCACTTCGTGAGTGCTTTGTGGCCCATCAATATCAACGCTTATAACCATCAAAGTCGTCTTTCATCAGTTTTTGCTCCTCAAGAATACCTAGTTTCACTTACCTGAACTTTGCAACCGACACCCTGCAGGGAATTGGAACTAGAAGCTGCAATTTTCGTATAGCAAAGGTTCACATCAGTTCTCGTTTGCATTATCATCCCCACAATTCTCCCCCACACTAAAGAACATTGAAATAGGCAATTTCATCAAATTGCCACACTTTCACAAGAAAAGTGTGCGTTCCAACATAACCAAGGGCAAATGCCCCTGCAAGTAATTTCACTGGCAGGCATCGTGCTTTCATGGCCAGAAATGTTGTTCGTGGAAGATAAAAAGCTTCGGTTAGAGAACGAGCTCTTGAACCTGCCCCATGGACGCTTTAAGTGAAAACCACTTGGCAAGCCCCACTACACAAAGCAAGAACTATAATCACCTCGCGAGGCATCCAGTTAGCAGCCGCTAATGTCACGACAGCGTGCTGGCCGTCGGTCCTGCTAGCGAACTCTCCCGAAAGAGTTTGCGAATTGCCCACGAGAGTGCGTCAGTATAGGTGATAGAGAAACCGCGAGATGGCTCTGCTGTATACACCCGCTGTCGTGTTTGAATTTATCTGCAGATTACAAGTTGGCATTTTTCCACAAGAAGCAAATTAAGTGTCTAATATAATCGATACGACAGTTCAGTTTTTCATATCACAATTACATGATTGTTCTGAAATGTGTCTTGTTCTCAATTCCTTCCTCCATGGCCGGAATTGTTTGCAAATCGATGATATTCATGTAGAATGGGGAATAGAAAAATGGATTTAGTAAATTGAATCATTACAAAAAGGTAAATAATATTCAATATAAATAATACCACGACATTTCACGCATCACAGACAGACTGATTTAAATTTGTTTTAATAAAAGAAATGATCTGAAGAATTTTACATTGATGATCCTATACAACGTATGGATTTTACAAACATTCTCCTACACATTTCCTACATCTCCTACACACAATCTATTTGTTCATGTTCATGAAATATACTGAAATATTGATATATCAGTTTTCATTTTCGTGGGTTGAAAATATTATGACACTTCAGAAACTTTTACACGTTTGATATATTTAATTAACAATCATCACTTTCAATGGAAACAATGCCAAAAATTTTTTGATTATAAAATTATGTGAAATTGTAAGTTGTTTTATTTGACATCCCAATAACCTATCTATTAAAGGGCTAACGTTTTCTCTTACAATTCCATTTGTAACAAATCAGAGCCTGGTAAAGGGTCGAACACAAAACCAATTTCAGGGAGACCATTTTCAGTTCGCATCCCTTCACAAATGTTTTTAGAAATATTTCTTTTAATTTGTTAGTTAATGGGAGGTAACTGTTTAGGATAATGTAAGTAAATTTACAAAAATTATGGAGTTAGAGGGGGGAATCATTGGCCCCGTAGATACTTGTCTGTTGGGAAGACTCCGATCCATCTGCCGATAGTTGCCAACGTTTCGGCCGTCGTCAGTTCAGACCTTCGTCAAGCTGTCCGTGGTGAGAAAAGTTCCTGTATTGTATTGATTTGTTGTATAGATACGTCTCTCCAACAAAACTCTTAAAATGTGGGGGAGTTCTGTAACGTAGCAGGTCACTGTTATCAGTTATTTTCTTCTAGGAACGGGGTTATTGTGACAGACGACCCCAAATAAACAAGCAGATTGCTTTGCGTTTGCGAGGTCGCGGAGACTACTTCAGTTCAATTCAATTGATGCCTTATTTTCACTGGCGAGGTTCAGGCAATTAGGTCTGCCTGAGCACTCAAATTCCTCTACGCCCTTTCACCGTCTAGCTGAGAGGATGTATTACTCAGGCGACGAAACTGGCAGTTTTAATCAGAGGTTTCATTATTGCTTAAGAATATTTTACAAGCTGTAAATCTACAACATGGACAGCCGGATTAACTTCCCCTCCGAAGGAAGGCGTACGACGGATATTTGCGTCCTTTAAAAACCACAGCTTTCATTAGTATTGTTCCCGCAGACTTGGATATATCAGTCCGATACGCTAACCGTTACACTCCCGAAGTCACTACTTCGAAAGATTCTCAGAATCACAGGATTGTAGATTTATGCAAATGTATGCATGGTATGCTAGATGTATTAACAAAAATAAGTTCGTAAGAATTAAGGGAGCGGTAGCTCAGTGCATCAACAGATGTCACTGCAGTACATCGGACCGGGAGGTTCTAGGTTCGAGTCCCGACGGCGGCAGGATTTTCCACACTAGCTAGGTTGAATGCAGTCGCTCTCTGGAGGATAATTCTAGCGGCCAGCTGCTCTGATCGGTAGTTTTCCGTGGTTTCTCCTATCAACACCAGGCGAATGCCGGAGCAGTACCCTAAGAAACGGGCCACAGACCGCACGCGATCATTCCTTCCTCTTCCTTGTCCTATCCTCTCCCCTTACACACACACCTACACTAACATGCACTATACTACCCCACTGCCGGGAGGCCGTTCGGGGACTTAGAACTTGTCCCGGCTAGGGCGGTGTCCCTGCTGGTGGGAGATACCTGGTTGGGGAAAACCCCATTTGTCCACGGTAGGTCGGTGCCGGATCCGGCCATCCAGCGGGGGAAGACCTCCTCCACCTCCCGAGCAAAAAACGCACTACACTTACGGGACTAATGACCCTAGTAGTTGACGCGTCCGGAATCACTATCGATCAATCAAGTGAAGTTGAGAAGTGGAAGCCTGATCATTTTTTCAAAAAAATATAAAATATAGAAAAAAATATAGATTTTTGAAAAAAAATATAGATTTTGAAAAAAATATAGATTTTTTTGTTATCGGGAAAGGTCTTTATTTTCTCAAAGAAGAAGCAATTGAGGGGAAGTCGATGGGAACATAAGCTGTGACGCTCTGACGATTGAGACTTACGCAAAGAAAACACAAAATGCTCTCTCCTTCCTTCTCTTCAAAATCCTTCAGCCATTCACTCTTTCCCTAATTCCCTCTTCACATCCCGTTTAAATCCTAAGCTCGGAGGCTGGGAACACACAGAATCTTTCATTAGCGACTGCCGTCTGAGGTGCAACATTCCCGTTGCCGGAGATGGTTGTGAGCGCGTGCGATCCCAAGTGCAGGGGCGGCGGCCGCTGGGAAGGTTGAGGTCACAAGGTCAGTGCCTCGCGCGACTGTTCCCACGAGCAGCGCGCGCCTCGCCGTAGAAAGTGCTGGCCGGAGAGCGCCCCTCCACAAACCACCGCCACAGTGGACGAGAACAGCGCAGTCAAAAGCCAAGGAGAATGAATTTGAGTCACACATGCCATGAAATCTAGAATTTCGGGAACTCAATTAATTGATCACTGCATTTAAAATAATTTTAATTATACCCTTATATTATTTGCATCGATAATTTGTGACTAAATTTTAAAATCAAAAGCCACCAACAATTGAAGAAGCGTATGTAATTGAAAAATAAAACAAAGATAAGAAGTTGCCTGTATATTTATTTAAATTTTACCAAGTGTTCTGCAGAATCATTGAGTTTTTTTTTATTTTCATAAAATTTCATTTCTTTATTTGAAGGCCTGCACTATATATTAGCAAATTGCGTACAGGACAGAAAAACAGGCTGTCATAAATACATTCACTGCCGATTCTATTGGCGTTACTCTTGATCAGTGATTATAGCTATTTTGTGTTTCATAAAGTTCCCCAATTAACAGTATATTTAGTATGATTATTGTAAATATTTTTACTTGTGATCTATACAGTGAAATACTCTTGTATGATAAACACATTTCTATATATGTTTAATTGTGAATCTCTGTATATACTTGGACAGTTGACTCCGGTTATAGTGAACTTCTGGGGACTAAGCTTTTTGGTTCACTATATCTGATGATGTCAAAATTAAATAGAATTTTTCGATAACGATTGATTTTATTAACATAGAGATACAGTAAAATACATTAACAGCACGAACTGAAAATTTTAATATCTTTCTATGACTTTAAAAAATCTGTAATAAGATTGAAACTGAAGCAAGTAATCGTGCGTCACCGCCGCCAGTTGTAGCCCACGCAGAACACGACCTTTGTTTCCACAGTAAAACTGAGTAGCTTAAGGCTATCCGTAAGGTGCCCATTCCAGTTCCACTACTTCACCTCAGGGGAGACTTTCTCAATTATGACATTTGGCTGATTTTTTTTCAAGATGCCTACTCTTGTCATTTGTGGCACTGAGGCGATATGTTCTTTTCCAGAAGGGAATTAATTTGCAGGAAGTTGTATTTCCTACGTTCACTATAGCCGATGTTGAGGTTCATTATAACCGAATCTTCAAACGCTTACTTGTAATGTAAGTGAAACGGGGTCAGTGACAAGTTCACTATATCAGAGTTCACTACAACCGGCGTCGACTGCATATACTCAATTGTCTCATTAACTTACCTACAAAGGTGACTTACATATGCCGATGATTATGGAAATCATGATCATTACTGAACGTAGGCGCAGGGGGAGTCTCACGCCCTGATGACTTCTCTTTTCTTGATGATGATCTTGTGAAGGATTGCAGATGCATTCCACTTTATGATGGAAATTGTGATTATGATTTTCAATGAGGTGATGATTCAGATGAGATTCGTTGAAGCACGAGAAGTCAACCACTTCACATCGCGTGGTTGAAGTGGCTCAGGGCATCAACTGACGTCACTGCACTGCTTCTGAGCGGAGGTCCTAGGCCTCGAGTCCCGACGGTGGTAGGATTTTCGACACTAGCTCGTCAGCTATGTTCAGCTGCTTTCAGGAGGATAATTCTAGCGGTTGACTGCTCTGATTGGTAGTTTTCTCTGGGTTCTCGGATCAACACCAGGCGAATACCGGAGCAGTACCCTAACAAACGGACCGCACGCGATCTTTTATTTCTCTTCCTTGTCCTATTCTCACCCCTTACTTACATTCACATGCACTACACTATCACACTTGTCAGGAGAGCAGACGGAAGCTTAGAGCTTGTCCCGGCAGGGGCGGTGCCCGGTGGTGGGAGATACCTAGTTGGGGAAAACATGGAAGTCGACGTACGTTCGCGACGTATCTCGTCATCCAGCGGGGGAAGATGACCGCCACCTCCCGCGATAAGACATACACTACACTTATGGGACTAATGAACTTGGCAGTGGACGCGCCCGGATCCACTCCACAATCCACAAAACCACTACATACTCATATGGCAAACACATAGCAAACCAGGAGTTCCATGGTTCCCCTGAAAATATCGCAACTGGCCCTGTAGCCGTGCGTAACACATTTTATTTCCGTAAATATCGTCAATTCCTGATTTCCGTATTTTTAAACTGACCATTTGGGTAATTGATACATGGTTTTTGGAGCAGCAATTGTGGAAACTAACTGGCATCCCTCTAAGGGGTTCAACATTATAACAATAGTATTTATTAATTGTATCATTAAAGTTATAATTACATTATTTTCGTATTGTTTTATTTATTAAAATATGGCATATTTTGCCTTAACCCAACATAAGTTACTAAAATATGCCATATTTGTTTTAATGAAGAAGGGGGCCTCCCTTCCCCTCCCCCATGTCGTTTTCGGCTGGGCATGCCTATGGACAAATCCATCATGCCCAACGTTGAATATGAAGTTAAGGCTAACTGAACGAAGGCCAATAACTTATATATAAACTATTATTAGAATGTTACGTTTGTTGTTATGATTAACTCATATTGAGCTTCTTCATTCGCCTACAAATATTATTTCAGAGTCCAAAAAATTGTTGTGTTATAACTTTGAGCACCATTATCGCTTACTAATATTGTTAAAATGACGCCAGGTGTCAGTGGGGGGTGGCTAGGGCTTAAAGATTAATCTCTAAACCTTAAGGTTAATCTTTAAAGATATGCATATACACCTAAAAAATAATTTCCATCAAACGCCCAAATATTGTAATTGAGTAGACCTCATTGGTATGGAGGGTAGTACGCTGGTTTCCTAAACCGAAGTTGGTAAAATCAAACTCGGCTAGCAGCGGTGGTTTTTCAAAGGGCAGAAACACCTGTGCCACATGACATGCATGTAGCATGGACGGTTATCATAGGAAAACAATCCTGGATAGGACAACAAAATTAAATCTATCCTCTGCCCACTCACGTCCTAGCCACATCAAGCCTCCTCTAGCCGAAGGAACGATTTGAGTAACGCTTAGATACTATAACGGCTGTACCGGTCTCTGGCAATGGACATGGGAGTACAAAGAAACAAACGGTAGCAATGAGCGCTTATGCAGAGCCAAATTTGAAAATTACAAACCATACGGCTCAGGTGGTCAATGGACAAGTTAACAGAGGCCGTGCACTGTACAATAATATCGCTCTGCCTACTTTAATTGAATCGTTTATTACATAAACCAGACAAGCATCAAAAGATGGGTTCACAGCGGAGTATTGTTCTAAAAGGATACATGCAATAATTTTTATTAATTGGAAATTATTGAAATTTTTACTGCATTCAGCACAAAATTTCGTTTGCCTCTAATTGGCAAATTTGACTTGTTTCTGAAATAAACGAATCAGTTGCCACCGCGCTCTGGGGTCGTCTGCTCCACTGTGATGCTGAGAGCAGAGCACCCGCGGGGTTGGGAGCGGAGGGGATGGGAGTTTTCCCGACTGCAGCGATCGATCCCCGCTGGCCCACTTGCGGGCGCCGCCCGCGGGGCAGGCGGGGCGTGGGGCTCGGGCGGGGGCGGGGGAGAGAGCAGCGGGTTCACCACGCGAACGCTGACAATTCGCGACGAATGGGCGAGCTTAGAGGCCGGGAATCGTGGAAAGCATCGGACGGTGCTGGAAAGCAGACTCGCAAAAGAAATTGTCGCGACTGTGTCAAGGTTACCCCCTCTTTCGCGAACCGCGTTCGCACAGCTGGTGTGGGAGCTGGGCGGAGAAAGCGATTAATATTGCCGTTTGGCTCGAGTGCCCCTTTACTTTCACCTTTCTACGTATCTGCCGGAGATGATAGGATAACCGAACGCGACTTGCAAACTGTTCTTATAAGATGATTTAAGGATGCTGCATCCAAAATCATATTTTTTTAAAAGAAAAATTAAATTAAATAAAGTTCAGCTGGAAGGATTCGGATGAACGGGAAACATTTCACGAGGCGTTTATGCAGGCTTTGTGAAACGATTGGAGTTTTAGATTTTGAATGATAATTTGTTCTTGTGAAATTTGGAGTGTAATTCCATTATTTGCATCATTGTTAGCTTGCACTTTCCCTTGAAAGCTCGCTTTCGGCCTGCTACACTCTCTTCACTAGCAGGAGGCATTGGGTCAAGGCGACATCACAACTGCTCTGGCAGATCATCGAATTTGAGCGGCACCTCGCCCGTTCGGTTCCCCAATGATTTACTGACAGGTAACTTCTAACAGTTCGGGTGAAGTTTGCATAACAGAAAAAAGGGGAAGATTTGATAGACACTGGGATGAATTTTTTAATTAAGAACGATGCCGACGACTGTCGTTCTCTGTACATTGTTCCAAAAAGTACTTTTTGGCATTCGAAAATTTGGTGTTAGTAGCAATCTTTTCTAAAAATCAACGCTCTCCCTGAATTATGCTACACATATCCCTTCTAGTGACGAATTGATGTCCTACCTTTTGATGACAAAGAAAAATATTTTTTCAAGTTGTGACTTTTTTAAACTTCGTTCTGCCAGCTGTGCTAATACGTATCTGGTTCATGACAAAAAGACGATAATTGTCTGTAAAATCATATTACAATCACTTCATGACCTAAAACATATCCCCATCCTCGTGCTTTGATTATATTATTGTCAGATATCTGAAATGCGTTAATTATCATGTATCACGCGTGCTGACTAAATAAAATGGCGCCACTAAAGAATACCTTTTTATACCTCTTAAGTCAAATACAATTCTAGTCAACACTTTCCTTTATTATGCTTTACAGCCAATTTATTACTTGAATAGCTGCTGTTAAAAGCAATCGAGTCGTCACTACACTGTCTTCCTCTGTTTCTAAGATGTCAGGAATTTTAATGATTTAAACAATTTATTCAGGTTTCACTATACTCTTTGATTTCAAAATAAATTCACGAAGGGCGCAACATTTTGTTGCAAAAGTCTTACAAGAAATAGTTTGTTTCAATATTCAGTAAGGTATCTTGCAGGAACTCATAGTTCACAATGGCATTTTTATTTCAATCTTTAACTATCGGTCCAGCAACCAGTACTGGACATACAAATTTGGAATCAAATTTAAATTTTAAATTAGATTTATAACAGAATCATATTGGCTGAGTTATTAGTGAAATTTAAGTAAACTAATTCGTTACGAATTCTGAGCAAAGAGAAATTGGTTAACGTGGAAACGTAATTAACATTTCGTATTGGTTTAAATTAAAAATTAATAATCAACATTTATAATTCGAGTTTGTCCATGCAAAGTCATATTAAACTGTCACATATTTCGAATTAGGATTCCTGTACATTTACTTTAGTACCATAATGAATGCAATGTCAGATCCAGATATTTGAATTAATATTATTATAAAAAACTTAAAAGATTTCCATATTAACTTTCCATCAACAAAAAAATGTAATGAATTTTTCATTTTCTAAATATTTGTTTTAAAAACATAGCGTTATTAAAATATACCCTCTTCTTCTTGCTAAGCCTTTCGAGATAATAGAACGTTTATTCATAACGTTTTCATTAAACTGGTAAATTTAACTACTTTTTTGTGTTTCAAATACTTGTATCAACAATCTCCAGAGCTGTTAATGGCGGAGGTGCAACAAAACGAAAACATGGGCTATTCAATTTCGGTTAAACAGTTTTCTACTGCCCTAGACATGAAGCAGGTTCATAAATAAGAAGTGTGTGATACGCGAAGAAGGAAGAGTTCGAAAATTTTATTTATATTTTTTAAGTAGGCTATACTCGAAAATCTTTCTATTGAATCTCTATTTTTTAATTTATTTCTTCTCGTTCGTTTTTATTACTCGGAAGAACGTAAACATTGTGCTAAAGTAAATGAAGCGAGGTTGAAGACTGTTTCAGTTTGATCTATTGACAGTCATAGGGGATTACGGTGGTTTGAATCGGTCTTTGAAATACTTGGATTCAATACGTGGGTATGCAGTATTGCGACCTAGGCTGAAAATTAAGGAGCATGGGGAAATGTGAAGGTTTTGGTAAAACTTTTGGGCTAAATCTCTCTTTAAAAACAGCTTTACGTAGAGCGCCCACGAATATGTGGCTTCTATTGTCAGATGAGCAATATTACACCCCTGAAAACTTGATAACAAAAGGGTTGCTTTAATAGCGCTGATTGCCTTATGTTTTGCAGAATTACTTGTTAAGGAAACTAAAAAATTGAAACATTCACATACAAAAATATACGCAAAAATTTTAGATAGTAGTCTGAGTTGACGGAATTACCAATTTAATCAAAGTGAAAGTGTTCGAAAAAATTAAATAAATTTTAAAGGAAAATAAAAACGAAATTATCAAGATTAACATAACCACTATCGTTTGTGAAAATAAATGACTATCTATTAAATTGCTGAACCCAACACATTGAAAAGAAGCAGGAAAACCATTTACCGAAGAGCTTCAACATGCTCATAAGAACAAAGGAATTCTAGTTGCCCCAGGAAGCGACGGGAAACTAGGTAACAATGAAAGCGATGCAGGCAATGCCTTTACTACATAAAAAGAAGAATAATGAAAAGATCTTGAATTGGGCTGTAGAAAGTACCCAATATAAACGACAATGCCCATGTTAACCAATTATTACCTTAGTCTTAATTTGTGTTATGAGGTGTTTTGAAAAATGTTTTAAAAATGAAAATTTGTTATCAATTCGTATAACTACTTTCCATTTCTATATTGTAATATAGGGAGGAAAAACATCTACAATACGATTTCGAATGTTAGATCATAAAACCCATGTTTAAAGATTCTTTTGAGCTGCAACTTCCCACACACGTCTAAGGTAGAATATTAGTGTTGTTTATAAGATTGGTTTAAGTAGCAAGCAGAGTTTTGTACTCCAAAATCGGAATATCTTTATAGAGGGATGGATGCTGGAAGATGATTGATGGTATACTTCAAACATAACTCGATATGATTAGAAGCGTTCGGCTCAAATCTAGTAAACACGTTAGGTGTACGATTTAGTGGCGCCATTTCGAGAATCCTTAAGATACTTTAATTTTTTGGGGTACAAGAAACCCCTGTGACATTTTTAAAACTTTCTCAAAAATAGCAGCAATTTTTTTCCCTATAAAATGGTTTCTCAAACGGAGGAAATTATATTTATAAATATGATATCAATCTGATTTTCATTAAAATTTTAAAATTTGACAAATGCAAATACTCAAAGATTTTACGAGCATGTACTCCTTCCTGTACGAACTGCCTTCAACATTAAAGCCAGTTTCTTTTGTCATTCCAATTTGTGCCTCAATTTGATATATTTAAAAGACTCCAAACAATATGAGTTGGTGTTGCGTAATATCACTAAGAGGAATAAAAGGTCCCGTGTGCCGGGCATTTCCACTGGTTTTGGCCTTGGCAGTAGTTTGATGCTTTGGCGCTCGGCACCGATTGATTCAAACGATAGTACGATTCCTTCGCTCTGTAATTCAAACAAAAGGATCAATCTGCTGGTAATTGTGGCTGTAATGCTGATCCTTGAGTTAGTGAGAGTTATTCCGACGAGTCAAAAAAATATGGTCAATACTTCTGTAAGTGTATTCCCTTTTATAACGGGAGGTTACATCCTCTGCTAGGATGAGAGATCCTTCACCGACCCAAAGGTCACATCACCTTACGATATTTCCCTATCTCCCCCACGGGGCACCACTCCAGTCGGGATAAGTTCACAACTGGCCATCCGACATGTATGATGGTGTAGTGAATACAAGTTTGAATGTAAGGGACGACGAGAGAACTACGCTAAAAGATACATTGCGCGTGGTCCGTGGCCCATTTTGTTAGGTACTGCACCGGCATTCGCCCGGGATTGATCGAGGTAACCACGGAAAACTACATATCAGAGTTGTCGACCGTTTGAATTCTTCTCCTGACAGCAGGTGAACTCGACCAAGCTATGTAGCTATGGTACCGGCAGCGTATAAGCGACTGTGGAAGTTCTCTGACTAGTAGTGCGGCACGTCATGTGTCTTGCTCTGAAGCAATCAGCTTGCGAGGATTTGTTTACTTTCTCACAGCCAGGGTTCAGCGTTGCCGCTCATCTGAGTTACACAAAGTAACGGAGGCGATACGGTTCGGCTTTGGCGAAAGTTATGAACATGATATCATAGCCTGTCAGTAAATGTTCATGTTTTGAGATTTCATTTATCTCTCATGTAGGTGGTGCCATGTGCGTAGTTTTGCGTAGCAACAGCGCATCGATCTGTCAGAGTCGCTTATACGCTGCCGGTACTGTAGTGTGGAAAATCCACCATTGACGTGTCGGGAACCCTAGAACCTACCGGTCAATGACGCTGCCAAACAGCGGATGTTGCCACTGAGCGATCGCATCCGGGACAAAATGTGTTGTACAAACCAAACCCCCATCTCGATCAGGTTTTTCGTCCAGTTTCCCTGATCCATTGAGCAAATGCTGAGATGGCCCCTTGTGTTGCTTCTGGACATAAATGTAACTTCATTTTCTGTGCACGTCTTCTAGAATTCAGTGGGAAATACAATTATTCAAATTATCGTTTCCATGTTGTCGCGGTAGGAAGTATTATTCCGAAGGACAACATGGATAAGAGCCCAAAATTTATTGCTTATTTATCCTTGAAAATAGATTTTATTACATGGGAGCTTTTTTTTCCAAAATTCAAGTAGTATATGACTTAGTGTAGGGATCACAGAATTTTGAAAATGTGCACACAATTCACTTTTCCCCATAGCACGTCATACGCAGTTTTAACTGTTCTTTTGACGTAAAATAAATAAACCTCGGCTGCGCAGCGCCGGTTGTGGCCTCTCCGCCAGGGCGCGTGCACTCGCAACTGCGACCCGGCTGCTGCGCGAGGCCTGGAAAGTGGGGTGGCAGGTTACTGAAAATCCGTACAACTACATTCCCGACCAGTAATTTCTCCGCCTGCTCACTTCTTGTTTGGGGAGCTGTGTGACCTCGATTTTTCGGACTATTCGTTTGTTCTGTCAACACGGAGCAGACTACCGAGAGATACAAGTTTGGAGAGTATGTGTTCGATACACAAGGTACATTTGGATGTAGTACACATTCCTCATAGATTATTAGAAACTCGATTCTTCCATGACTATGCATAATGAAGTAGATTTTTGACAACGCTAAATTTTTAATTTTACAATAAAGGGGGATGGTAAAAAATGCGTGTAATGAATTGGAATATTTCGCAAATTACAATCTTCAATAATAATTTTCAATTGTTGGAAACTAAAATACTATCCTAACTGTTCTAGACAGATGTAAAAATATGGACGAAGAAAGATGCGACTTATTGGCCATTTTCTGAAAATGATAATTACGGGTACTTGAATCAATAGAGTAATAAATGTATATTTAATTTCTGACCAATTTAAACAATCTGGACGGCGCAATTTAATTTTTTCGTTCTTTAAGAGTAAATTCCCTCCCCGGAATCATTTCAACACCGTGATTCTATCTCTGCAGAGCTCAGGCGACAGCTGACGGACAGCGAAGCGGCGCAGGCGATGGGAGAAGAACACTGAAGATGGCGCCAGCTGCTTACTACCCCATTTTCTAAAACGTCGGGCATATTATTAAACATGTGTCCAAAGACTTTATGCGCTCCTCATCGACGCAGTGTTTCTTGTTGCTATTAGCACCAAGTTCAGCTATTAGCACCAAGTTGCTATTAGCATCTAGTTCAGCTTTGTGAAACTATTTTTGTGTAAATAAAGGAAGACATTTTTTGCTGTCATGAATGTTGTATGTTATAGCTCCCACTGCACAGTTTCTGAAGACCCAAAACAGAGAGAAGACCTACCTTCACGGATCTTTTACACTGACTGCAGACTTCTAATTGTGACATACTGGTGATTTATTTAAAATATTTTTTCACTAAAAAGAAAAGCAAAATGGAAACATTTTTAAAGCATTAAAAGGGAATGTGTGCTTATGAATATCACTGGGCAAAATAAATGGGGTTCAAGATAGATATGCATTTTCAAATCTACTTAACACGAAAGAATAAACTAAGCTAAACTATTTTAAATCCCTTGAATTCTGTATCATCCCTCCGTACGTACTCTATAAATATGACTCATGGGAGGATACTTCACATCTTATCAGATAAGTCCACGTGCGCGCGATGCATTCCATCCCATAGTGCTAACTCGCACAGTTTCATCGAGGAAGGCGCCAATAAAATTACGAATCGTAGTGTCTGCGCTCCAACCTTCAGGATTCTCAAGACCGTTTCTTACTCTCATTGATGAAAAAAGTTGCTTATTGAGATAATACAAAAAGTTATATTTTCGACCTCTCGCTCACAGCTTCATCCCTCTGCAAGTACTCCGCAAATACGACACAGAAGACGATTCAACATGACTTACCAGATGAGCTCAATTGCACCCGATTCACCACATCTCGTACTGCTACCACTCGCAGTGCCTGACTTTGACTTTCGTGCGCCCGAGGCTGTCAAATGTTTTAGCGCCCTTTTAATTTGCTTTTTTAAAACATTAAAGCTATTTGTAATGTTTTCAATAAAAAATTGCTGTACGATATTTCTAAGCGAGCAAATATTGTGTACGTATCAATAATTGATTACACGCAGGTTTTGATTGATAAAATTTTAGGCTCCGGAAGGCGCCCCCAAATGAATGATTAATGTAATAGAAATAGTTGAATATTTATATTATAATTTAATAATTATTCCCGAGGTATCGGAACGCTGTTCCACCTGAAATAAAGCCCTGATTATACGTATAAATAATTCTCACCACGACATTGAATTAATAAATAAAAGATACTTTTATGTTGACTTTATCTGTATATATCAACGGATATACATTTTTCATTAGTTAACATTTTCTCTTGTTACGAATATGGAAAGAAATATTTCTATAAAAACATTCAATAGTTCGCCTAGTTCAAATTTTGCATCCGCTGAAATTCGTCCGCCCCAGGCTGCAGCCTCTTCAGCCTGTAGGGTCATCTGGCACTGACTACTCGCCCACTTTCATCGTCGGGGAGCGCGAACGAAATTCCGAGGCAGGAGCGGGGGCTGCGCTTCGGTCTCCAGGTGCAGTGCCTGGGCGGCGTTCGTTCCTCTGGGCGCCGCCACGTGCGAACCGAGGAGCCGCACATTGGCACCGGCGGCGTCCATTCATTCCGGGAACCCGTCGAGCATTCCAGACCACATTCTGCGATGACGTCACGAGGCTGCGCTGCCCGCGGACGCAGGATTAAGCCGCTTTGGCGACTGTCGTGTCCGAAGCATCGGTCGCCATCAGAGGCTTAGCTAGAGGTGAGGTTTCAGCTTCTGCAAATCTCCCCGTTAAGTCTACAAAAATATAAATAATTCATGTAAACTCGATATTCGTTGTGGTAAAATGCAAAGGATATTCTCGTTAATTAGAGCACTGAATGGCTAATGAACGCAGTCGGGTCTAGAGAAATTTCAATTTGGGGTAGAAACTGAGGTGACTCGATATTCTCATATTTTCTAACAGAACAATAGAGACTTTTGCTCTTTGCTTCCCTCAATCCGTCGTCGATTAACTTTTCAGCTTCTCTATAGCTTTCTACTGGAGATAGAAGTCTGCATAGTTGTGCAAAAATAATCTTCTATTTTATAAAACGCAGAATTGCCTAAAAATATTTCCTTGGGTTTTACTACTGACTATTAGTAATTCAATTTTTTCTCTTACGTCCGTGATGGCATTAATTCAAAAAATTACGCTAGCATTCTTCACACAAACTTTAGTCCAACAAAGAAGAAAACTAGAAGACTGTCACAATGTCCACGGCAATGAAGTTAAAAACATGGACTATTGTCTGGATTTTAAAATTCAAGTATTCCAACTTTTTCTGAATGACTTTTCTTCCAGATAAAAAGTATTCACCTCCTCCAGCTCGTAAAATAATTATACCTTTTTTTAAAAAAAATATTTGTTTTTATCACCGACTTTCTTGTGTTAGTTGCACCTTGTCGCTCTGCTTCCCTCGACCCGCGCCCAATCTGACCCGCATTCTACTCCTCCTTGATCCTTCCTGTATAAGGTGACGGCTCATGTCCTGGAATGCTAAGCCCACTGTAGTTTTCGTACGTGTTGGAATCCAACGTGACCTAGAACAAAAAGAAGTCATTTTTATGGATGAACAAAGGATGGTAGATACTGTATGTGAAAGATTTCTTGCCAATAATTCAATTTTTTGCTTCTCAAATTTGATTAATATTATAAATAAAAATGATCAGTTATATATATATATATATATATATATATATATATATATATATATATATATATATATATATATATATATTGTGGCTCCCTTCATTATAAAAAAGTAAACTTTAATAAATGCAGATAAAATTTGTACGTATACATAAACAATAATTCTTAATATGACTGAGTTCATAATTAGCAAAATTATATTAATAATAATAATAATAATAATAATAATAATAATAATAATAATAATAATAATAGGAAGCAATTAAACATAGATAAACAAAACAATACTATTCAGTTCATTGGACCTATTATTTATCTTCTGTTTATCCTGTTTCAAAGCAATCATAATGTAAAAAAATGAATATCTACTCTAAAAAATGAATTATTCACCAGGAAGAACAAAAATAGAAATATTTATCGAAGAGCAACGGAATTTCACATAAATATGTATATATTTTTCCTTTAAAACCTAATACATTATCGATTATTGGCATGCGAATTACATAATTAAATGAATTTTTTCTCAATTCGGAAGCTCTTTATCAGAAATTTCAACCCCTTCCGCAGTGAGCAGAGTGGCGCAGTGGAAGCGTGCTGGGCCCATAACCCAGAGGTCCGTGGATCGAAACCACGCTCTGCTAACATTTTTAATGTAGTCGACGTTTAGAAATGCGTTGTACTTTTCGACGTGATTATGGTTCGAAAGTTAGTGTGATGAAATTTCCTCATTCACATTGTATTTTATTAAAAATTATTTCAAGGTTACTACTTCAACGGCATATTACTTTATTTCTTTGTGGATTAACCCACATTGGCAATTTTTTTTCTCATCAAGATGGGCGATGTGGTGAAATGATAATGATGATGAAGGATGAAATGGACAATCACAAATACACACACACACACACACACACACACACACACACACACACAAACACAACCATGTCCGAGGCGGACCTCGAACCCGCGATCGTTCGGTCCAAGATCGCCAAGGCATTACTGCCTCAGCGATCTCGGCTAGGCATAATAATAATAATAATAATAATAATAATAATAATAATAATAATAATAATAATAATAATAATAATAATAATAATAATAATAATAAGCTTAGAAGCTGCATTTTAGCTGCAGAAGGCAGTTGTTATTTCAACAACAAGGATAGTGCGAAAATTCATGGGAAACAATGTATTATAAATTCTTTAAAAAAATTAGATGTATTGTGCTTTGATTTTGTATATCTGTGCAATTCATTCAAATGTGCCAATAAGATGAGAAAATAATAATAATAATAATAATAATAATAATAATAATAATAATAATAATAATAATAATAATAATAATAATAATAATAATAATAATAAATTGTGGTGTCGGGGGTTTTAGTAGAATATCACCATGGGATCTCTCCCTGTCGTAAGAGGCGACTAATCGAAGCAGCTGGCCGCTGTCCCACCTAGTAACTCCATCGTACAAGGAGCAAAGTCCCCGAAAGCGCCATGTGGATCGAGTCGTCTTCCGTCACCTTTCCCAATCTACCCTATTATCCTATCCACATTTTTCTTTACTTAAGCCCCATCTCCCCAAGTCCAACCCTACGAGTGCGCATGAAAAACCTTTTGGCCACGCGGGAGGTGGGCAACGCTACACAGAGTAGCAAACAGGACAATGGCGCACCCATAGCAATATGCAGACTCGTCTTAGAAGTCGTAAGGCCTCGGAACAAAAGTCGCTGCCTTTGGTGCCGCTGCTGGAGGTGGCAGCGAGCGAGCCGGCGGCGGTCAGGAGCTGGCCGGGCATCAGCCCGAAGGATTCACAGCCGATAAGCAAAGGAGCGCCCAAGATCAACAAGCTTCTCCTGCCGAACGTTTTTTGTTGGACAATAGACCTGCAACCCCCAAAGCCGGAATCACTAGGCAACGAATAAAATGGACTATAGAAATGAACAAAAATATCATCCGTTGCTTTATGAGTGTAACAGATCAATAAAAATGTTGTTTTTATTAGTTTTTAAATTGCAAATATTACACGCACTATTGCATGAAAGCTACTAAAATGTTCAAAAAAATTAATATGACATTAATGAAAGAACTATTTATGGACAACAAATTTCATTTGAAGGAAAAATCTGTCTTCAATTTTATAGTTGTAGAAAAACGCCGAAAAAGTCAAACTTTTGCAATTTTCGAAAATTGAGTATTAACTGCGAAAATCGGACTTATGCCACCTTTATACGTGTATTTCACACTATTCTTAAAAGAAACTAAAAAAAAATTGGAGTCGTTTTTGAGATAATTTTGAAAATTTCAATCCAAAGAATAACACTACCAAGGAAATAAGGGGGTAAGGGAATCTTAAATATTGGTAATCTCCAAGAAAAACTGATAACGGACATGACAGAATATTTCAATGAGAAATCCTTGTCATCTCACCTACACAGAGTAATACAGCAAGTAGACGAGAACTATACCCTACTCAACTTTAAACAGCAAAAGGTATTATACGAACAATCAACACAAGCCGAGGACTTAGAACAATGGAAAAAGAAAGCACTTCATGGTAGATTTCCTACAGCAATAGCCAAATCATATGTCGACGTCTGCTTGTCGTACAAGTGGCTTAAAATAGGATATCTCTGCCCCGAGACTGAAGGATTCTTGATAACAATCCAGGACCAGGTAATTGCGACAAAAAAAAATTATCTCAAGCATATTATTAAAGACCCCGAAGTGCCTTCTGAAATCTGCCGGGCTTGTGGTGAAGGCCAAGAAATGATCCAGCACATAACTACGGGTTGCAATATGCTGGCCCCAACGGAGTACAAACAGAGGCACGATATGGTAGCACGATCATCCACGCCAAACTTGCAAGGAAATGTGGAATTGCTGGTGAATTTGATACACCCTACTAAAACCATCCACAAAAATGTCATGGAGAACAACATCTGTAAGCTGTACTGGGACCGAAGCATATTGACCGACAGAACAGTCCATCATAACAGGCCGGATGTAATATTCTGGAATAAATCTAAAAGAAAAGTATGGCTGATAGACATAGCAGTTGCAGATACCAGCAACATCGACACAACACACAAAAAGAAAACTCAAAAGTACAGAGAACGTACACAAGTTGTAAAGGAGTAGTGGTATGTATTGGAGGTGGAGATTGTACCGCTCGTCTTCTCAGCAACAGGTGTGATACCTACCGTCTTGAAGCACTCTCTGAATAAACTGGGGATTGAGACGAACATTATCATCAATCTACAGAAAGCTGTGATCCTGAGCAGAGTGTTCTTTAGCCAGAAGATATATGGGTTCCTAAATAAATTTGTGTTAAAGAATTATTTACTTTCTAATTTATAAACTGAGTGTTTAAAATTATATTTGTAGATATGTTTACCTTCTAATTAGTTCTTAAAATAAATATATGTTTGTTAAAAGAATTGTACTACGGAAATCATGCTTTAATAGAAATATCTGCATGACTCCTCAAACATGTACCAGAAAGTTGTGAAAAAATAAATAACAATAATAAGAATTGTTATACTATTATTACTATTATTACTATTATTACTATTATTATTATTATTATTATTATTACTATTATTACTATTATTACTATTATTACTATTATTACTATTATTACTATTCTTATTATTGTTATTATTATTATTATTATTATTATTATTATTATTATTACTCGTTCTGACAACATAAAAAAGGAAGAATTAAGTTTCAACAAAGCTCCGTTCCGACGAGTCTTTCGAATTACCCTAGCTCCAGTTTCCAGTAGGTTACCTGCGCACTTTTCCCGTATAATTAATTCCCCCTCGTTCGTTAAACGCCGGGGACGTGTCACACAGACGCCGAACTGTGTCGCCGCGGGGCGGCGGAGTCCGCTTGGCTCTTCAGCGGCCGCGAGAGCGCTCCCGCGCGGCGCGGCCCAGCATTAATTGCCGCGCCATAACTGCGCCAAGGCGGTGACACCCAGACCCACATGCGACACCCGTCCGGCATGCTGGAGAAAGGAGGAGACAGATAATGGAATGGTTATTCTTACTTAATTCTATTTACATAGATAACTTACGGCCTAGCTTACAAACTAGATACTTACAAATAAATCTAAATCTACTTTGTTTTACATCCTAACTTAATAAAACATCGAACATTATTTACAGTAAGCAATACATACACTTATAAAAACACGCTTATAAACATTACACATGAACTCATATAAAAGTTATTTGCACTATACATGCATCGACCACATCATTTCAATAGCGGTTGCAACTTTAACACCGTACATTATTTACACTGGTCAATATATACAAATACTTAAAAACACAACCCATACAATCATTTAAACCCTATTTACACTGTACATGTTTGTAGCCACATCATTTAAACCGCGACTGCAAGTGCCATCCACAGACCATCCTCTCTCATCGAGTACAGGGGTATTGTCATGATGTTTACGCTCGCCTCTACTCGACTGGGATGAGGTCATCCTGGGCAGTGTGGCGAAAATAGCAGGCAGCGCTCCCTGCTATAGCCTCGGCGACAATGCGCTCACGTAGCACGCGCATCTTTTCGCCAGCGGTAAATTTACGGAGCAGCGCCGCTCGTGACTCGCACCTTTCGCCCAGAGCTCCTACAGCGATGGGGAGGAAGCAGACGTCCCGGAAGTTCCTGGCCCACCATTGGCGACAATGGTGATGGAAGTTTAACGGCGTTAGTAATTGTTGCGATGTCCTCCAGTCACGTCATTAATTGTAATGTTAAATTAGCTATAAAATCAGAGTATAATGTTGCGATACTGACGGTAACAATAAGAATTGTTTATCTATCAATAGTGAAAAAGGCCGTGAAGGAGAAACCAAAATCACTGTTTTATTTATTACCTTGATGGAATTGAAGCGCAGAAAAACCGTGATTGAATTATCGAAAGGTTTAATTTAAATAACGCTTCAACACCTGCGCTTGCATCTGAAATAAGCTGTTGTCGTAGCCATAATAGGAAGATAACGATGTTGTTCAATACCACAAATGAAGTGATGAGTAGTGAACGTGAAAACATTTCTTAAGAGCAACTAACCAATCAGAAACCTTGGGATACACCTCGTATTCCGCAAGAAATGGTCGTCATTTAGGATCCTGGTAACCTGCGGGCTTCGAATTCCTATTTTACTTTTTGGACCTCCTGCGGGAAGGAGCCGCTTTGCGATGACACCCAGACCCACATGCGACAGTGCGACAGGCGCACGCCCCCCGTCCCCCGCTCCCCCCGCGGGGCCTCGATGTGTGGCCTCCTTCGCGCCGCGCCCGCCTCCTCCCAACAATGGGGCAGCTCACAGCACGTTGTAAGGCAACACTAGTCAACGAGCGCGTTTGCCCCAAGGAACTTGACGTCCCGGCTGGGGCGGTGCCCCGGTGGTGGGAGAGTCCTGGTGAGGGGGAAACCCCACTAGCCGACGGTAGGTCGGCGCCGGATCTCGCCATCCAGCGAGGGAAGATCACCGCCATCTCCCGAGAAAAAAACATGCACTACACTAACTGGACTAATGACCAAAGCAGTTGACGCGCCCGGGAACACGAAAAACATCAATCAATGAAAACCCGAGGAACTTGATTTGCGTTTGTAATAGGATTTTTGATCTCAAATAAAAAGTTGGAATTTTTTCCCTTTTCCCCGTCTGAGTGAGGAAGGAGGGTTTATGGCCGCGAACTTTTTCTTCTTCCCTGCTTAATATTGTTTTAAGCAAATCAACTTATTTTTATAATCGTTTCGATAGACTCATTTTCTGCTTGGTGATGACACACTCTAAAGTAACATCATCAATATGGTATAAGGTATCGAGATACATTATTATATTGACAGCATTAGTTTAAAGAGAAACGATGCCGTGTCATTGAAACAACTTTTCCTTTTGAAGAGAAGATTAATTTCAAAGGATTCAAGCTCACAATTTGTAACAATGTTTTTAATAGCAATAACTAGTATACGTAAATCAGACAAGGGCTCTGTCGAAGATAAATATGTACTTTAAAGTAGTTGAAACTTTCGTTTCATAATTTGATGAAAACAACAAAGCAATTCTTTAACTCTTGATATAAGAATCTGAGCTCAGTCACCCGTGTATAATTTGCAGTGAACAAAGTGGGTTCGCAGCAGAGTTTCTCCGAGTTCTCACAACCACTGCTTCACGTTTATTAAAACACCCTCTTTCTTTATTTTCTTTATAACTTCAGACAGTTGATGAAAACACTATCCCACTTTCCCAGTACGATAGCATAGCCGTTACATACTTCACCAATTTAAATTTAGGGCCAAATCCCCTACAAGCTGTCACGTTCACATAATATTACTCACAACTTTTAAAAAATCTATGAAATAGAATAAAAGATTTCAAGCTCATTTCTGAATGAATAGCTGGCCTTCCACGAAGGGAGGTACAAAGCGATAATTTATTACCTACATAGACATTTTTAATAATTCTTTCGGTTACTTGAATCCTACGTGAAGAGAAATCTTCACAGCAAAACATGGAAACATGCATTCAGGATTTAAGAACATCTGTGAATGAGCACGTCAGGGTATCCCCTCCATCTGCTGTGTTCGACGGACATCCCTCAACACGTCGACTCAACAACGGGCGCGCGCTCTCGGTTGATGCAGCAATCGTTTCCACAAGGGGCACAGAAGAAAGAGAGCGGGTTGCAAAGAGCCTTTGCGTCACCTTCGACCAAAAAATGCGGCGAGTGAAATGAGTCATTTCATGGAAATTGAGTGTCATGATCTACAGCTTTAGTAACCTGAGTGATAATACCTTGTCCTCACCTCATCTTTGTCCCCTCTTTTCCTTTTACACACACACACACACACACACACACACACTCACACATACATACACTTTTACTTACATGCACTACACTACCACACATGTCAGAAAACCAGTCGACCCGCAAACCGATGACGAATCTCACCTTCCAGCGGACGACAAACACCGCTACCACCTCAACTATATCATGCGATACTCTTCCAGTAATGGCAGGCGCGGATCGTCCTTCAAGGCTCTAAAGCGTAGCCTCTCCTATATGCCATTCCTCAAAAAGAAATTTTAAAATACATTTATAAATGTATTTATTTATTAATAATGGACTTCTGAGTAAAATTATGTAACAATCATATCATAATTTTCCTTTTACAGTTCGATAACTGCTGTCCGTTACGCATTTGAAGCTGTTGGCAGGGAAGAGTAAAGCGTTAGGCTCCCACTTCATTCCGCCATAAGATCTGTGTAAAATAAGGACGCATGATGTCATGCATTCACTACACAGGTTTACCAGCGGACGAAGTCTGCGGCCAGGCAGCCTTCAAGGGAGGGGTGTAGGGTCTGAAGAAGGGCGAGTTCACCAGATAGCATTCCTATGCAGCTCACTGAGTAGCATTGAGCATCAACTAGTTTTCCCAATAAGCGGTAGGAGTGCTACTTTCTTATACCTGTATCGGAAGAGATTATGTATATTGATTTATTTTTTCGTGTTTCCGGGCGCGTCAACTGATTTGAGTCATTAGTCCCGTAAGTGTAGTGTATTTTTTTTCTGGAGATGGAGGTGATCTTTCCCTGCTGGAAGGCGAGATCAGGCGCCGACCTACCGTCGGCTAGCAGACCTTCCCCCTAACCAAGACTCTCCCACCAGCGGGGTACCGCCCCAGCCAGGACAAGCTCTAAGCTCCCGACCGGTCTCCTGGAATGTGATAGTGTAGTGCATGTTAGTGAAAGTGTGTGTGTAAGGGGAGAGGACAGGACAAGGAAGAGGAAGGAAAAATAGCGCGCGGTCCGTAGCCCGTTTGGTAGGGTATTGCTCCGGCATTCACCTGGTATTGATCGGAGAAACCACGGAAAACTACCGATCAGAGCAGGCGGCCGCTAGAATTCTCCTCCAGACGGCGACTTAATTCGACGTATCTGAAAAGCTAGTGTCGAAAATCTGCCGCCGTCAGGACTCGATCCTAGGACCTCCCGGTCAGAGGCGCTACAGTAACATCAGGTAAATGTACTGAGCTACTGCTCCCGGTGATTATGTATAGAAATACGATGCATGCAATGCAATGCAATGCATTTGAAGCCTTCTTCATTTACAAAAACACGAGTCGTGACTGGGTAATAGTCAGTAGTCGATGCGGGTAACTGGGTAACTGTCAGTAGTCGATGCGGCTGGAATCAATTCTTACGCGTCCGGCTGACGTCCTTCACGCCCTGTGTACTGAACGCGTGAGCGCCGTCTTCTTCACGAGCCAGCGCGGCGCGGGGCGTTCTGCCGGAGGGCTCCGGCTCTGGGGCCGGGCCTTCCGTGCGCGTGCATACGCGTGCGTCGGAATGTCGGACAGTGGAGCCCGGAACCCGTTGGCCGGCCATCACGGGCTGTAGGTCGGCGGGCCGCAGCCTCCGACCCGGCCTCCGCGGCCCGGGCCCCGCCGCCCGCCCAGCCACCCGAAAGATGGACACCCGTCGAGCGAGCATTCACCACCCCGCAGACCCACTTGAAGACAGCGCGTGAAACTCTTCTTCTGTCCTACGCGCATTTGGCGTACAAGTCGAAGAGAGAGCTTCGTCATTGCTCAAGAAAAGCTACACAACTAAAAAATTGAATTGAATTGAATTGAATTGAATTGAACGTGCTTTATTTTACGTGGCGAGACTCAGGCCATGAGGCCTGCTCTTCCGTCTGACCACGCAAATTTCGTTACACTCCTTTCAACAAGAGAAAGAAGGTATTACTTGGGCGACGAAACAGGCGATTTGAATTTAGCTCAGAGGCATCATTTAGGCTTGAGAATCTTTTACATGCAGTAAATCTACTAACATGGGACAGCCGGCTTTACTTCCCCTCCGAAGGAAGGCGTACGAAGGATTTTTTCGCCCTTAAAAATCAACGGCTTCGATCGGGTTCGAACCCGCAAACTTGGGTATAACAGTCCGATACGCTAACCGTTATACCATCGCCGCCAAAAATGTCATTTTTAAATATGTAACGAAATGTGTTTAGAAAATAGTTATATTTTTACAAGTAAACATTTCACGAAAGTAGTTGACAAATCAGCGAGAACTAAGTCATGAAACTCTTTGAAAGTGAAATACACGGCTCCACTCAAATTAAAATCGAGATCCAACAAAATTAAAATTCTTTTCTGATGTGCCACTTTTTACATAGTCACGGACGACATGTTTTCTTGGATCGAAGGAAAACACTTGGATAAGGAAGTTATATTTCTTTTAAATTGCATTCGATACACATGTTCTCAATTATTACTAAAGTGAGTTATCTTTATCTTTTTCGTAGAGAGCTCCAAATTATTTACTAACAAAGTTATGTCAAATCTTTTGGAGTGTTCTTATAACGCAATATCACACCTCCTCCTTTCTGAATTATGAATGTAAAAGGTTTGGTTCGAAAAATATTCGTAGTTCCGAGTAAAAAATGTTACTTAATAAGCTCAGTTGGGTTAATGTTGATATAGAAAAATCAGCGTAAAAAGTCTAAAGAAAAACTTGCCTTGCAAATACATCCGTACGGAGTGAGGGGAGATTAATAACAAATGAGTCACAGCTTTTAAGTTATTAGTCAAAATATGCTCTTGAGGCAATAATTTGAATTAAGTAGCTCCCCAAATAATAAAAAGTAACAATTCTTTAATACTTGGTCGCCATTACTATAAAGGTTGTCTACACTAGTCATGGACATTCATATTAATATAATAAATCTCTAATACTCCGATGATATGATTAAGCATTTTCTCAAACTTATTCGCAACATTGTACACATAAACACCTCTTCAGAAAAATTATTTATGTAAATCAGAATTTTAGATACGAAATTTCATAACATGAATTTATATTTTGTTAAATAGATGTTTCTCATTTAATCGAAAAACATCGGCAGTGATTAAATAATAATAAGTAAAAATATATAAATGTAAATACCCTAGATATAATACTTCAAAAAATGATCTTATTAAGAATTAATTGAATGTTTTAATTGAATTAGTTGACTGTTTAAAGCAGTTACCGGAACGGAAATTCTCCTCCCCGCTGATCGACTTCCCCGACGACATCAACTTATGTCTATGGCCGTTTGTTTCGCCTCGTGCTCAGCCTCTATTCTGAATAAGAGACAGATCAGCAATGTAAGCTTTCCAGGGGAGATTCTCGCTGTTGAAGACAAGAGAAAATTCTGAGCAGGAACAAGTTCATACCTCAACGATCTCCGCTGAACCTGTAATGAGAAAAAAACTGAAAAAGCTGCTTGTCAGTTTAGTTCCTACGTTCTCTGCTCTCGGCGTCTCTACTTTTCCGCAAAACTCGCAGTATTCATATACATTAAAAAAATTTGCGTTGTTTTTTTATTGATTAGTGATTCTAACTGCTAAGGTCATTAGTCCCGTTAGTATAGTGCATGTTTTGTCTCGGCATTGATCTTCTCCCCCCAGATGGTGAGATCTGGAGCCGACCTACCGTCGGCTAGCGAGGTTTTCCCCAAACAGGCATCTCCCACCAGCGGGGCACCGCCCCAGTCGGGACAAGCTCTAATCTCCCGACCGGTCTCCCGGAATATGTGATAGTGTAGTGCATGTTAGTGTCAGTGTGTGTGTAAGGGTTCGTGACCCGTGTTCGTGACTCGTGTTTTAGGGTACTGCTCCGGCATTCACCTGGTATTGATCGGAGAATTGCGTTGTGAAAATGCAACACTAAGTAATAGTAAATTTCAATGATCAATAAGACTATATAAAATTATATTTTAAACACGCTCTACCCTCAATACTGCAAATATTCCAAGAGCTGGTATTTTAGTCCCTGTCACACGTGACAGTGGTCCCACGTTAAGCTGCTGCCCGCTAAATGCCGGAGCCACACTTGGCCGGCCCTGACGAGGCTCGCGCAAGGCCGGTCGTCGCGTTGACGAGCGGGAGGCAGGTCGTCAGCTCGGCGGCGTCGCGAGCGGCGGCGGCGCACGCGATGTCATCCGGCGAAAGTGGCACAGCCTCCCTCGGACGCCGCCCCGCCGGGCGGGGTTCGAATCCGGGTCCGCACTCGCCGCCAGAATACTAACGCCTCGCTCAACAGGGGGCTCACCCGCTCATGTCACCGCTGTCCGGGAGGGCCTTGAGTTCGAGTACCGACGGCGGCAGGAGTGTCCGTGCTACCCTGACAGCTACGTCTAATTCAGCTGCTGTCTGGAGGAGAACTCTACTGGCCGGCTGCTCTGATCGGTAGTTTTCCGTGGTTTCTACTATCAACACCAGACCATTGCAGGAGAGAGCGTACAGCTAGTGCCGACTGGGGCGGTGCCCCGCTGATAGAATTGACTTAGACGAGAAAAAAATATTCTATCCGAGATGTATGTAGGCGCCGGATATCACCGTTCCCTGGAGGAAAGAACACACCCACATTCCGCGATAAAAACATTAACTACATTTACGGTACTGATGATCACAGAAGTGTTTTTGTTTAAATTTTTACCTCCTATTTAAGAAATCATATCAGCAATTTCCCCTTTTTGAAACGCCTAAGGACCTGTTTTATGTTCCTCAAATACGATCATTTTAATCCTAAAATCTCATGCATGAAGAATTCTTAGCGACCAATTGATGAAATATTGAAAGCAGATTTACGGGGCTTGGTCATAAGTAAAAACGAACTACAAGTTGGTTGGTTGCAGTTAAACTGCAGCCAGGAGTGTTGCTATATGACACGTGTTCTTTGGTAGCATTATAGTAAATGTGTGTTGTTTTCTTTCCTCATATTATTCAGCCCTGAGGATGGAAATAAATGTTCCGAAACTTCGGCAAACAACCAACTTGAAGTTCGTTTTTACTTATGACCAAGCCCCGTTATCCTGCCTTCAATAAAATCCCATGTTTACTGATAACCTTGATAACTATTGCCCCCAGGTAGCTTCAGCAAGGATCGATGATAGGCGAGCACAGGCTGAATGGAGACGCCTGCTTGTGTGTGGGGAGACGGTGATAGCCGCGGCTGCGACGTGGCTGAGGCGGCGGCGGCGGCCCCGAGGCACAGTTGTCGCGATGTGTGACAAGCGGAAGCTGCGCGCGGCGCAAACGACGCTGTCGGCGGCCGCCGGCGGAATCACTAATCTGCCTTCGCAGTTGAATGTTCTCTTTTGCCTCCCATTGCACTCCAAGCGGAACCGAAACGATTTTACAAATGGACGTGGCGGCTTTAGAAACAGGCGATTCCTCTGGATAAATTGGGCGTTGTCCATCACATACATTTAGTGTATGACTAGATCTACCGAATGTACTGAATACAGAACGAGTATCTATGTTGTATCCTTCATTTCAATCGTAACTTTGATTTGTAATCTATCCGAAATTTAGCTAAAAATGAATGCGATTAGATGCCGTATCATTACAATGTTATTTAGCAATTTCATTGTCCGCATAAATGTGAAACATAATAGCTTCAATACGGTCGCGAAATTCCCGAAGATGTTTAAGCATACTTGGCAGTCATTAAAATAAAAATTAATATGCTGTAAATAATACAAAAAAGTGTTTAATATAAGTATGTAATAAATAGGTGATGTAATATTGTTCAAAGTTATAATATTTGTCAAAGCTGCATAATTTTCAAATAGGTCAATTTATGCCTCGAACGAAATGGCCCTCAATTGTCGTTATTTTGATGCAACCCACTCAAAATATTTAAGTCAAAATCTTATTTATATATTGAAAGTTTCCTTGATTCCCTTGAATCCTTCAAGAAAGAAATATTTACAATATTTACGCTAAAATATTTGTTTAAAATAAAATTGTTGTCTCTTGAAACTTAGAAAAGTTATATAATTTTAATCTACAATTTTAATATATTTTATTTTATTTTATTTGGCATCATACATTATTTGAATCATGTCAATTGCGATAGTGACATCTATCTGAACTATTGCTGTGGTAAGAAGAATTTCAATGTTGATTACAGCAATTTGAATGTTATACCTTCACGAAATTATTTACAATCAAGTACACGTATTCAGAATTATTGTATTTACAGTAGTTAAAAAATAAATTTTGTCTAAATTGAGTAAATAGAAATCGTAAAAAACGTTGTGCAACGACAGTATATTAATAGGTGTGTGTGCTGCGGGTTGCGTATAGAATATTGCTTCTGATTCTAGGAAAACAGAAGTGATCTTTCATGAACAAATACTTATACGAATAAACAACGATTGCAATCTTAATACCACCAGTACACTGCAGTCTCCTGCTCAGCTTTACAACCAACCAGCGAGAGCCACGCAGTGTAGTGACGAAAGGGAACGGAGTACCTTTTTGCCCTTGTTTGATTTTACTCATGTGGTTGATATTATTATTATTATTATTATTATTATTATTATTATTATTATTATTATTATTATTATCATATTTCAAAATTCCACGCTCTTCCGGAGTTTGCAGGTATAACTCAAGGACAGAATGTCAGCACATATGGTGAGAAGTTCTTGCTCCAGGGCTCAGGTTCCGCTTCAGTGACTAAGAGAGAGAACCTTACGCACAATTTTGGTGGTTGCCACAACACGGCCTTCTGCATGGTCCTGAAGTGCCACTCATTTAGATGGGCTCTCTCGTTCATAATCCTCCAATCTTCAGCTACAAGCCCATTAGTTGAAATAACTACAGGTACAATATCCACCTCTATAAGTTTGTATAAGTTTTTCAGTCCAATTGAGAGTGGCTGGTATTTTCTTTCCTTTTCTGCAATTGTTGACAGCAGATTGTGACCTAATGGAAGTGCGATATCTATATTGAACTGCGAGTAGTTTTGTCGAACACGACAATATCAGGCTTACTTGCTTCCACTGTTTTATCTGTAACATTGGTGGTATCCCACAAGATTTTTGTTCTCTCATTAGACAAAACTTGCTCAGATAGATATTTGTAATAAGGTAAGCTTTCTTTTATCAGGTCAGATCGTTTGGCAAGAACTTGATGTACAATTTTGGCTACATTATTATGACGTAAATAACTTGTTTGTGCCAACTGAGAGCATCCACTACAGATGTGTTGAGTATATTCACTAGCCTTCTTACACAGGCGACAATTGTCACTGCCGTTCTCTTTCATAATATATCGCCTGTAATTATTAGTGGCTACTACCTGATCTTAAATAGCCAACACAAATCCTTCCGTCTCGCCAAAAAGTCCAGCGGTTCTCAACCATTCAGTTGATCTCTTCATATCGGTGGAGTGACTTTTAAGCACTGTAGGAAGCCTGCCATGGAGTTCTTTTGATCTCCATTGCTCAATTCGGTCCAGAGGTTTCGGAACTCTTGGATTGTGGTCTTCCTGGAGCAGCTTCAGAGGTGTATAGCCGTGATCTTATTCACAGATGGCCGTCATGACTATTATTATTATTATTATTATTATTATTATTATTATTATTATTATTATTATTATTTCTCACCTTATTGGCACATTTGAATGAATTGCACAGATATACAAAATCAAAGCACAATCCATCTATTTTTTTAAATGAATTTATAATAAATTATATCCCACGAATTTCCGCACTATCCTTGTTGTTGAAATAACAACTGCCTTCTGCATGGGTTTGTACAGGTCTTCATTCAAACCCAGTTGCTTAAGGCCCCACATCAGATTCCTAGGGATGACTCCGGTACTTGAAACAAGTATCGTGATAATGTTGACTAGATCGGGATGTTGTTGTTGTTATTATTATTATTATTATTATTATTATTATTATTATTATTATTATTATTATTATTGTTGTTGTTGTTGTTGTTGTTCCACCGTGCATCTCCGTCACTCGCCTTAAAGTGATCCTAAGTGTTCGAAATGAAGTAAATTCTCCGCAGGAATTGAACCCCCAACCTCCCTGCCCAAGGCATGCTCGATCGTAAAGCGTTACCTTACTCTTGGCGTAACATATTGGCAATTTACTTATTAGTTTGTAATAGCTTCATAATGCCGAATCAAGATTTTTTCTACTGCGATATTTTTTGCGAAGTCATGCAACAAGGTGTTCCCTTAACCACATGTGGTATTCGAGTTTTAAAAGTCAGCATCAACACCTGAGTCATCTGAGGCCATCTTAAGTGTGCGCTACTATTCTTTATTTGGCTTTTTCGTTTGCTTTTCAATATTACACAGTTAGAGGATTGCAATTAAAATGAACAGATTGCAATAAATCAATCAAAATAACAAAACCAGAAGACATTATCATTTAATTTTTATGATGGACTTTTATGCAAAATTAGGTTGTAAATGAAAGTTATCTTTTCAGTGGTCGCCCTCGAAATCATAACGCGAGAGACAGATCGCGTGGAGTCATCTAACACAGTGATCAGTTGCAAACTACGAAATAATTCATTAACAAGTTGACAAAGTATAAATCTACGACATAAAATATTGATTTTTTTTACTTTTGCTTTTAAACAAAAGTATTCATAAATATGCAGGTAGATGAGTGCTTTTTGAAACGTTTCATATTCTCGTTGATCACTTTTCATGTTTCGTGCATTTCAGAAACTTAAGCGTTTGTAAATCATAAAAAGCATAACCAAAAGGGTTGAACTTTTTTTGGTATATTCTGAATGTTATTCATTTCCCGCATCAGATAAGCTTCTTTCACCGATTTTTTGTGCGTGTTCTGGACGCAACCACAGTATACAATTTACGTAGATTGTTTCGTTGGTGTTTCATATGAAGCACAGCTAGGGAAAGTGGCGACCGCGTATTTATTTTATGGAAATTATTAAATCCTATTAAATACCGAACTGTTGAGGACATTCCGGGACATTTTTAATTCATTTAAGTTATATGCTAGAACGCGATAATAGGGATATCAAGGACATTCCACGGACCACATTCTTCTGATTCAACCGAGAAATCATCTGAGAAGGCATTGCAGTAAGCGTACGAACTCCATTCAAAACCGTATGGAATTTTAATGTTTGTACAGAGAAAATAAAATCATTTCTGAGCTCAGTAGAGGTTGTAAAATATAAGAATAAATGTTTAATTTTTATTGTTTTGAGAAAAGGCTGATAATTTGTATTAGTTGCCATCAATTCAAAAATTGGTTTCAATTAATAGAACTTCCAGGAATATTGATTGTGTATTGAATTACACGGCCACATGCAACAGGTAAGGAGTAATATGTTGTAAGTCGAAACCCATGATTGAAATTGAAGTAAAATTAATAAATTAACGTTCAACATTGAGAGAATTTATGAGCATAGCAGGGCAACGGAAGAAATAACAAGATTAATAATAGCAGAGGAAGTAATTCCCTTCATTATATTTCTATAATTATTTGTAGATAATATCAAGAGCTAGCAATATTAAATATCGTAAAAGGAGGGGTATTTCTCAAATGGCTATCCCAACGCGGGGAATGAGACGAAGTATTTCTCAATGTGATGTAATGAACGAGTCAAAATATACAATTTTTAACAGAATGTAGATTGGAGGTTTACACTTTACAAATACTTATTAAAGTTTCCAAAAGAAATCCCCCGACATCTACAATATGATGTTTTGTGAGGGAAAATATCCCAAACCTATCAAAATCACATATTTTCAAGAAAAATCTTCAATAGCTTTAATGTAATGTGAACTTAACCCTGTAGTGCCCCTTGTTACATATATGTAAAAATATTTCTAGTAAACTTGTATTTGCACCTTTTTGCACTAATTAGCAAATTTTTATTCTACAATAGATATAGACAACCTAAATTAATCATATAAGCAAGTTTTTTTTTCATTTCTGAATGCCAGTTGCCGATTTAGCCGTGATCGCTAAGGCATTAAATACTCCTGGCCAGGGTGTACATTTGACTTGCGTCGGTTCGAATCTTCACCTAAAACCGTAGTTAGCTGATATATGCGTGGGGTTAAATCGGAAGGAGGCCGGTGTAAGGCAAACGGTGGTTGGTCCTTACATATTTCGCTACATTTTAATATTTTTATAAGTCGAAACGAAACACTTCAGATGCGCATTTGCAATATATGTCACAGAATCATCTCTCTTACAAAGCAAATGTAATGTTGCTTCTATTGCCACCGTATCTTTGCCATGTATGATCAAACTTACCCCTCCTCGCTTACTGCGTACTCGGAGTCAAGGATGAGCGGATTTTTACGAATAAATGTAATTTCAGGCACGTGCTTGTTCATGTTTCAAACAGCATATTCGTTACTCGATCGAAAACTAACAAATATTTTTTACAAAAAATTGTCTTAACGCATTGTTCGATTTGAAGGGAAGGGCATATTCCCTTTAAACCCCACCCCTGGGATCCATCCCTCGCTACATAGAATCTACTTTCAGACACTCCGAATCCTTGTTAAGAACTGATCGGCAACAGTCTATGGTAGGAAAATGATTGTAGAGAACAATTTTAAACAATAATGTATTTTTATTTTACATAGCTTTTATTTTTCTTACGTTTTTTAAAAAAATTAAGTACGTATTTTGCATTTTTTTATTATAATAAATTTCGTTCCCTAGTCGTTAGTATCGACTGCATAAAGGACTGGAGATCATGAAGTGTGAAAGATGGTTGGTGAATTATTATAGATGGATGGTATGTCGTTCAATTGAGATACAAATGGTATGAGTCCTAAACACAGTGAAAACACCCACATCCTACCAGACCTGAAACCCGTAGCTATCGGCTCCGCGTATTTGGACTTATCTCCAACCCCATGCACCACCGAAGCTGTGGAATACATAGGTATCGTACACAATATCGAGAAGGGACAAACAACCACGCTCACGGCGGGACTCGAACCTGCGACCCTTCAGACCGAGCCACTGCGTCAGCTTCAGAGGATGTCAATTTCGACTATCCGTGCTGATACCCACTATGTCCCTCATGGGGACACATAATAGCCTTTACACTACACACATTTGCGGAATCATTGGTTTGCGGTCAGCAGCCTCACAAGGCCTTCCGCGACAACACACATACATGAACGAGAAGGGACAAACAACCACGCTCACGGCGGGACTCGAACCTGCGACCCTTCAGACGGAGCCACTGCGTCAGCTTACGTTCTAGCCACCTCGGCCATTCAGACCGGCATACAGCACACAATGTGAATCCCCTAAATGCGAATGAATCGTAAATTATGAAAACTGCACCCGAGATTCTGCAAGAGGAATCCCGTTAGGATGCACGTTCGCTCGTTGAGGTGGAGAGAAACCAGGGAAACTCCAGTCAGACCGGCCGGACCGGAGACGGATCGGGGGCCGTTGAAATCGAGGTGGCCCCGACGGCGCGCGCCCGGGCGTGCCCCAGGGGCCACGGCACTGACCCGCCACTTTCCGTCGCGCCACGCAGCCACAGGGTTGCTGTTTGGGGATGCAGTGGAGCTGCGAACGAGGAGCAAAGATCCTATACATTTTGCGACCTGGACACAGAAGTGG
Source organism: Teleogryllus occipitalis (assembly GCA_011170035.1). Lineage (NCBI taxonomy): Eukaryota > Metazoa > Arthropoda > Insecta > Orthoptera > Gryllidae > Teleogryllus > Teleogryllus occipitalis. The sequence goes on along the minus strand of BLKR01001905.1, from coordinate 57,921 downwards.
AGAATATCTCTAAACGTACCTAAAACAGTTTGTAAAGTCTTTAAACTAACAAAATTATGCATCTTACCTCACTTAAAATATAAAATACCCCAATACCCAATTAAATATTTTTTTCAAAAGATGTATTATTTCCTTCTAATAAAAGAACTATTATAAACCAGCTAGTATGAGGAAATTCACACTTGTCATCTGCCAGATCAATTGCCCATTGTGTAAATAAACATAATTGCATGGACTTGTGTTAATAATTATATTTTCTTTAGTTTTGTAAAGTATTGATGTGTTTGTTAGCTCAATGCAATCTGTTTTCTTAGCATTGTTATGCAATTTGTTTGGTTCTCATTTGAAGAGAGTTTGTGTAATATGTGAAGCATGTCAATCAAAGAAGGTAAAGCTGCAACCAGGAGCTGATCTAATAGCAAAACAATTTTTTTAAAAAACGAATGCAGTAGAGAAAAGTGTGGTGCAGACAGTGGGGTAGTTCGTAACAGGGGGCAGTGGGGGGCATTCATTCCAGGTGACATGTCTAGAGTTAATGTTAGTAGAAAGTTTATTCCTGCAGCATTGCCTACCATTGAGCAAAGCTGCGATCTGTAGACAGATTGTTTGATTCATGTTTTCGGACACGTCAACTGCTGTGGACATCGGTCCCCTTAGTATAAGGAATGTTTTAGTGATGTTTTATCGTTGGCGGCGTTCCTCCCCAGCAGGATGGTGAGATCAAGCGCCGACATACACCTCGGCATGCCAGAAATTTTTCTTCAAGGTATCTCCTCTATGGGACATTACCCGAACCGGGAGAAGCTCTAAGCGCATGGCTGGTCTCCCGATACGTATGGTAGTGTAGTGCATGCCAGTATCAGTGTGTATGTTTAAGGGGAGTGGAAAGAACAAGGAAAGATCGTACGCTGTCCATGGCCCGTTTGGGGACACGTTGGACGTGTTCCACTCTCCATCTTCTCTCCACACGAACTCCCGACAACGACTTAAAATAATAATGATAATAATAATAATAATAGGAATAATAATAGTAATAATAGTAATAATAATAATAATAATAATAATAATAATAATAATAGGTCCTTTAGTTTTACAGTTATCCAAGTCTTTAGTTTCATAAAGTGCTAGGTTTGACTCTTCAGTTTCAGATCCTCAGTCCTCCAGCTAAATATTTGTCAATATTTCCTTACATGATTTGTTCAATAAATATTAGTTTTTTCAATGAAACAAATTTATCCATGTTATGAACTGATAACGTTTTTCGCTGAAACAACTGAATAGCAATTAGTAAGTTCCAAGCATTTGTGACCATGACCGCTAATCGAACTTCAGATTCACGGATTATGCACAGTTGATTTAATCATGAAGTTACCGAGAATCCTCATTTGAGTATGTTTTATTCTACATTTATGAATAAATCGTTTTCCGTGATATTTTACGAATAACAAAAAATTGATTTTGCACATTTAAAAACTCAGGCCTTCATACGCTCGTACAGAAAGGTTCCAGAAAATCGAGCAGAGGCGATGAAGCTCTGTAGCTAACCCTTCATACAAACGCACGTTATTCCTTTTCCGCCACATTCCACCGAAGCAGCGAAGGGCACTGCGCATTTACTGAGCGTTTCGTTTTTTTATTAGCGTCGGGGGGGGGGGGCTGGTTGGTCTTACACACGCGGGCGAAAAGGGACCGGAGAAGGAAAACCGAACGAAACTACTCGGGGAAAGACGAAAGGGAATCGGAAAGTGGAAGGAAAAGTAGCGTGCAGAAGAATGGAGATTGGACTAATAAGCTTATGAACAGCAGTTCAGGTAATTATGGAGCGGAGAATGTCAGACCGAGTTTTAAAACGGCGAACAACGACCAGGTCAGTCGGCACAGAAAATGGACGGGGCGGGCCTCGGTCACGAATTAGGCGCGTCGTCCTTAGACGGGAAATAAGGAGATGGTAGAAGGGGCTGGAAAGTCCAGAGAAAGGAACATCAAACATTCTAACAAGGGAGAAGACTGAAACACGTGACGAGTAAAGTACACGTACGAAAACCCTATGATTCAATTTGGTCATCTAGTGAACGGGGCTAGGTGTTGGGGTAATGAAGGGTCAAAAGACTAGTCGTGGAGAGGCCTTTTAAAACTGCAGACACTAGGTCAGAGGGTCGAGGATAGCGGACAGAGGATTGTAGGCAGGCAGTGGTACAGTAGCGCACAGGTGACTAGTCTGTTTAAAGAGAAAACTGATCGGAGGAGACAGAGAGGGGAGATGCAATTGAATAAAGAATACGCAAATGAGTAAGCGCGCAGAAAGAAAAGGACCAGCGCAGTTAAGTTAGTCTCGCATTAAAGCAGGAGCTGGAAAAATTGCAGGATAGATGCATTCACCACCAAGAAAAATTCTTTCAAAAACAGAAAATTAATATTTTCAAAATTAACAGTGTGATTCAATTTTTCCAAATTACGCCAATGAATTAGACCAAAGGGCAAATTATGAACACATTAAAAATAAGAATTTAAAAATACGACGGGTTCTTTTCCATTTAATACACTAAAATTAAATAGTTCTTGAGACACTTCACTCCTGACATTCGATTGTTTTTCTATGACGCGAAACCACAATAACTGTTTAATTTAAGCAGCCGTTTATGTTAAAAAGCCATCATCTGCCTCTATAGCCGCTCGAAGTATACATTTTTTTTAATTTTCTCAATTTTTCGTTTTCCTTATAGTAGAACCGAAATATTACTTTAAGAATATTTAAGATGAGTAAAACCTCGTCCTAAACAGCAATTTTCATTGAAAAATCTAGTCGTGTTTAAGAAAATAGGTTGCTGCAATGGCTTATGCGGGTTAAGCGTTAATCTAAATACGAAATTTGATGCTCTTTTACACAGAAATTTTTGAGTTTTCGAAAACCTTCATTGGAAGTCATTTAACGCACTTTCACTCACAAATGCAATAGTATTTACAAATTGCAGAAAGTGTGCTTATTAACGGCGTAAGAGATATTTAAAAAAAATTACTTTTGTGTGATTTTTTAAAAAATAAGTTACACCAAAATTAATGTTATGTCATATTAAACAGTGTAATTAGCACTATACGTTGAAAAATATTGAAGAAAAAATTTAGAGCTGTTTTTCAGAAAATGGCGTTTCGGAAAATGAGGAATTTTTGTATCATTATTGAGGTCATTATTGAGAATATGAGCTCAAAATTCTGCATTTTCAGAAACGCTCAGCACCCATCTTCTGAAAAATTGCTCGAAAATTTTTCTTCAAAGTTTTCCAACGGATAGTGCTAATTGCACTGTTTAATATGACATAAAATTAATTTTGGTGTATTTTTTAATTACAAAAACCTATTTTTTATCTTCCACCGTTAATAAGCAACAGAAAACTGTTGAGTTTTCGAGAAACTTTGTTTGACATTATTTCGATCAACAATCTTAATCATATCAATCGACCACCACCGTTACGTAGAAGTAAATTATAACGACGTGAGAGAAGTAAAAAAATAATTTTTGCAATTTTTGAAAAACAAAAGAATACAGCAATATGGTATTTATGGCACCTTATGGAATACATGTAGCACTATTCCTATCAAAAGTTTTAAAAACATTTGGAGCCGTTTTCGGGAAATGTTTTTGTTATTTTTCACCATATTGTTTTTGTCATCTTTCAGCGTACATCCAAAACCTGTGAAGTATTTAACTCGAAAATATTGAAAATCTTTATTCATTCATATAAAATTGAGCGAACTATGTAATATTGGTTTCGACGAAAGTAATTACTTTTATGCAAGTTCATCAAAATGATTATTTTTATGTGATATGGAATGTGGTATATGGAAACCACGAGGCGCAACTTGAAATTTCACTGAAGTGACAACGCTCAAGATGAAAGGAAAAAAACATGTATTTCCGTAAGATCCGAGGCGTGCTCGTAAGTGTGGCCAGTGGAAATGAGCCGTGGAGGTGCGCCAGAAGCGGGGTCCGAGGCAGCGCCGCGCCCGGCGGCGCAGCGAACGAGGCCGGGGAGGCGCGGTGTGACCGACTTCGGCCCCTGAAAGCGCAGGCGACTCTGCGGCGATGGCGGCGCCTCACAGTTCAATTTCAAATGAATCCTCAGTTTATTTGGCGAGCCAACAGGCCTACTCTTGCGTCTGTCCACGCTAATTTCTCTACGCTCATTTCGCCGTCTAACTGAAAAAGAAGAGAACATACGCAACAGGCGATCAGTATTTAGCTTAGAGGTTTAATTTAGGCTTGAGAATCGTTTACAGGCTGTACATCTACAATATGGGACAGCCGACTTTACTTTCCCTCCCGAGAAAGACGTACGAAACATTTTCCCGGTTATAAATAAACATCTTCCTTCGGATTTTAACTTGAAAATTTGGGTTTAACAGTCCGATATGCTACCTTCTACACCACTGAAGCCACGGGACGAGATAACGGTGTTCGTGAGAATAATGGTGATGGAGGAGAAGTTGAAGTCGGCTGAGGGGGCGAGAGGGGTGCCTGAGGTGACAGGTAGAGGAGGCTGCGTTTGTGCCAGTGGAGCGTACGAGGGCAAAGGCAACAAAGGAAGCAGTGGAAGAGGCGCCAGGAGAAGCAACGTTGGGGCAGTGGACGAGGAAGCGGCAGCCTTGGTGCTAGGCAACGGACGAGGCAGCAGAGGATCCGGCGGTGATGGCGGTCGGGAACTGACCGATTGCGGAGCGGAAGCGACTGCGGAGGCGGCGGAGGAGACGACGACGGCGCGCGAGGTGGTGGAGATGGAGTGAAGAGGGGAAGGCGATGGAGGACGCGGCGGCTGAGACGGAGGCGGAAATGGTTTAGTTGGTGGGGAAGGCGGTGCAGGCTGCGGTCGAGACGGTGGCGTAGAGCGGAGGCTGGAGTGGCGGCAAGGGAGGCGAAGGCGCTGGCGGAGGCGGAGGCAGAGGCGGAGGAGGTGGTGGAAGGAGGATGTGCGCGTCGGTGGAGGCTGCGGTCGAGTCGGTGGCGATGGCTCTGGCGTAGACCGCGACCGTGACAGTAGCGGGGGCGTCGGGGGCGTCGGGGGCGTCGGGGGCGTCGGGGGCGTCGGGGGCGTCGGGGGCGTCGGGGGCGTCGGGGGCGTCGGGGGCGTCGGGGGCGTCGGGGGCGTCGGGGGCGTCGGGGGCGTCGGGGGCGTCGGGGGCGTCGGGGGCGTCGGAGGCGTCGGGGGCGTCGGGGGCGTCGGGGGCGTCGGGGGCGTCGGGGGCGTCGGGGGCGTCGGGGGCGTCGGGGGCGTCGGGGGCGTCGGGGGCGTCGGGGGCGTCGGGGGCGTCGGGGGCGTCGGGGGCGTCGGGGGCGTCGGGGGCGGCGGGGGCGGCGGGGGCGGCGGGGGCGCGGGGGCGGCGGGGGCGGCGGGGGCGCGCGGGGGCGCGCGGGGGCGGCGGGGGGCGGCGGGGGCGGCGGGGGCGGCGGGGCGGCGAGGTGGCTGGGGCGGCGGGGGCGGCGGGGGGCGTAGCTGGGGCGGCGGGGAGCGCCGGTGGCCGGTGGGCGTGACCCTGGTCCGCGTTGCGTTTAGCATTTGCACCTCCGCCGAGAGCGGCGACTGCCGCGCGGCCACGGGCTGTCCGCGCGCTTTTCCCGCAGGGAGGAGGCCGCGAGTGCCGGCGCTAAAAGTCGCACCTCCCCGATTCGCAGGCGCGTTGCCGGCCACTTGGCAAAGAGGGTTCTTCAAAAGCCAATCAGCACTCTCGGAGAAAGGCGCCTTTGCATTCTAGAGGTCAGATTTGTGACAAATATTTGATCAATCTTATACAAATCTATTTTCATTCATTACAGGTTCAGAAAAGGCCCTTAGTTTCAATTTTTAATTTTATTGCTAACATTGCATGAATGTATGAAATATAAATTAGACTTTCAATTCCTTTTTTTACAATATGTTCAGAATTATTAAAATATTCCAAAAACTGTACATATAGAAAAATACTTTCAGAAATCAATATTAATCAGAAAGAGCAGAAGTCAATGAAGAATGGAACTAGTTTCTGTTCTACCAAAGAAGTGCATTCATGCCTAAACACTGGGAAACACAATTGTGATTGTCGAATTTATAAGTGGATTCTTTCGAGAAATATGTTGATCAAAGAATTTGTCTTTCTGTGACAAGAAGTACCGCGGTGCTGGCGATTGTCACCATTCTCTTATGCGTCCTTTATGCTATTTAGGATCCCAATTTAATAAAAAAAGTGAAGTGTTTGAGAAAAAAATAGTTTAATGACAATAAAATTGCTTATGTTTGACACAAAATTTCGCAAAAATACTAATGTTTTTGAAAATTAAACATGACCTAATTGTATCTTTTAATTGTAGTTGTAGGAAGACAACGAACAAATTTTGAATTTTTTTCAATTTTCGCAAAATCAGCGTTTTCAACCAACATGAGACATCCACAGTTTTATTAAACGTCCTAAAGACTAGCTAACAACAAAATTTCATCAAAAACAATGGAGCAATTTTTGAGAAAAATGTTTAAACAAAATTAAAAATTGCCTATATTTCACACAAAATTACGTCATAAATACTCAGATTTTCAAAATATTATACATAACCTTCTTTCAAAATCTATCTTTCACTAACATATTTTATTAAGGGAAAAAATCTCTATATTTTAGTCGTAGGAAGCCGCCGAAAAAATCTTTGAATTTTTCCAATTTTTGAAAAAGCAGTTTTGAACGAAAATGAATCCTGCATCCTTATACGTCGTTTACACTATCCAACAAAAAAAGTAATTAAAAACGAAGCCATTCTTTTGAAAAAATTTAAAATATCCCAGGGGCTTCATGTAAAGTACTCCCCAGAATTGAAATATCGGTTCAATTCAAGGGGCTTTGACACCAGCCAGATAGACAGAGGAATATCAATTTGGGAGGAAACCGACGGACAGACGGTCAGGCAGACATGCGGACAGACAGACGTATTGCCGTCAATCGAGTTTTCTGTATCAAGGACCCATATACATGGATTCTGACTACACAGCGTGTTAGAGGATTTTTTCTTGTTGCAAATTAAGCAACTGGATTTATCCTCTTTTTCGTTACCAGAGTCCTGTAAGAAGGTTTTTTTTTGCGCAGCATTACATAACTTTCTCTCTACAAGAAAGTAAGAATGTTCGTACACAGAACATTACGGTACTAATTTCAAACATTAGCAATACATAAGTCATTCTTCAAATTTTCTGAGCGTTTTCGTAATGTTAGATATTATAACATTGGATGTCAGCGCCCATTAGTGTAGGCTGTTTCGGGTGCGCCCCTCCACAGGTAGGCCATGGCCACGGGCGGATGGGCTGGGCACCGCCCCTATCCGTCCACGACGACCACATCCTCTGGACGCACCTGCGTCCGCCTGCCCCTCCGGCCACAGCCCGGCGCTCCGCTCTAGCAACCTCCAACTGCCTCTCCGCGTGTTGCTCATCAGTCAGACGTTCTCCCACCCCACACGCCATCCCCCATTACGTACCGCCCAATTCGCTTCCCAACCAGATTCTCAGTCCATCGCTTAAACTTCGCCACGAATTACCTTCCGACTCGACACTTCATTTGACACTCAAACCCACACAACCCGACCCGACATTTGACGTGACACCCGACCCGACAACCGACCCGACATCCGACTCGACACCCGACCCGACATCCGACCCGACACCCGACTGGACACTCGACTCGACACCCGACCCGACACCCGACCCGGCACCCGACCCGACACCCGACTGGACACTCGATTCGACACTCGATTCGACACCCGACCCGACACCCGACCCGACACCCGACTCGACACCCGACTCGACACCCGACTCGACACCCGACTCGACACCCGACTCGACACCCGACTCGACACCCGACTCGACACCCGACTCGACACCCGACTCGACACCCGACTCGACACCCGACTCGACACCCGACTCGACACCCGACTCGACACTCCGACTCGACACCCGACTCGACACCCGACTCGACACCCGACTCGACACTCCGACTCGACACCCGACTCGACACCCGACTCGACACCCGACTCGACACCCGACTCGACACCTGACTCGACACCCGACTCCGACACCCGACTCGACACTCCGACTCGACACCCGACTCGACACCCGACTCGACACCCGACTCCACACCCGACTCCACACCCGACTCCACACCCGACCCACACCCGACTCGACACCTGACTCGACACCCGACTCCACACCCGACTCACACTGGACTCCACACCTGACTCGACTTCCGACTCGACACGCGACTGACACTGACTCGACACTCCGACTCGACACCTGACTCGACACCCGACTCGACACCCGACTCGACACCCGACTCGACACCCGACTCGACACCCGACTCGACACCCGACTCGACACCCGACTCGACACTCCGACTCGACACCTGACTCGACACCCGACCTGACACCCGACTCGACACCCGACTCGACACCCGACTCTCGACACCCGACTCGACACCTGACTCGACACCTGACTCGACACCCGACTCGACACCCGACTCGACACCCGACTCGACACCTATCTCCGACACCCGACTCGACACCTGACTCGACACCCTCGACTCGACACCCGACTCGACACCCGACTCGACACCCGACTCGACACCCGACTCCGACACCCGACTCGACACTCCGACTCGACACCTCGACTCGACACCCGACTCGACACCCGACTCGACACCCGACTCGACACCCGACCTCCGACACCCGACTCGACACCCGACTCGACACCCGGACTCCGACACCCGACTCGACACCCGACTCGACACCTGACTCGACACCCGACTCGACACCTGACTTCGACACCCGACTCGACACTGACTCGACACCCGACTCGACACCCGACTCGACACCCGACTCGACACCCGACTCGACACCCGACTCCACACCCGACTCCACACCCGACTCCACACCCGACTCCACACCCGACTCGACACCCGACTCGACACCCGACCTCCACACCCGGACTCCACACCCGACTCCACACCCGACTCGACTTCCGACTCCGACACGCGACTCGACACCCGACTCCGACACCTCGACTCGACACCCGACTCGACACCCGACTCGACACCCGACTCGACACCCGACTCGACACCCGACTCGACACCCGACTCGACACCCGACTCGACACCCGACCTCGACACCCGACTCGACACCCGACCTGACACCCGACTCGACACCCGACTCGACACCCGACTCGACACCCGACCGACACCTGACTCGACACCTGACCGACACCTGACTCGACACCCGACTCGACACCCGACTCGACACCCGACTCGACACCCGACTCGACACCCGACTCGACACCCGATCTCGACACCCGACTCGACACCCGACTCGGACACCCGACTCGACACCCGACCGACACCCGACTCGACACCCGACTCGACACCCGACTCGACACCCGACTCGACACCCGACTCGACACCCGACTCGACACCCGACTCGACACCCGACTCGACACCCGACTCGACACCCGACTCGACACCCGACTCTCGAATACCCGACTTCCGACACCCGACTCGACACCTGACTCCGACACCCGGACTCCACACCCGACTCCACACCCGACTCCACACCCGACTCCACACCTGACTCCACACCTGACTCCACACCCGACTCCACACCCGACTCCACACTCCCTACTCGACACCCGACTCGACTTCCGACTCGACACGCGACTCGACACCCGACTCGACACCCGACTCGACACCCGACTCGACACCCGACTCCACACCCGACTCGACACCTATTACACACCCGACTCATTCTGCCCCCAAAACAAGTCATCCCTCCCAACTAACGCCCGGCTTCATCATATCTCGCGCCATCACTGACACCGTTGGATCACAGTATCTTCCTCCACATTCATTCTCTACAGTAACATCGCAACTACCTAGGACCATGATGCATCATCTCCGCCATTTCACACACTATCCCCCGCGCGTATTTTTCTCAAGCACGAACTTCCTCGCTCCAATATCTCCTCCACCGCCACAACCGCCGTCGCCTCCACCGCCACCAGCGCCGTCGGCGGAGCTGGGAATGTGTGTCAGGAAGAGCGGCGCACGTGGCCGCTTCCGAATTCCTGCGCCGCCCAGTCAATGAGCCGCTCCTCTGACCTCCCATTCATCCCAGCCTTCCGCCGCCACCTCCCCGCCCCGCCCCCTCCCCGGACTCCTGCCGCCGCCGCCCAGCCCACCTGCCGCGCCGACGACCTGCCCTGTTTCATCTGGCCGCGCCCGCCGCGCCGCCACGGCGCACTCCGGCCCCAAATGGGCCACACGAAAATCAGGAGTAATAATTAAAACACAGTCGACTCCGCATAGTGAACCCTCGGTTATAGTGCACTTGACTCATTGTTCCCGTTTCATTTACGTTACAAATAAGCATGAGAAGATTCTGTTCTAGTGAAACTCAACCTCGGCTACACTGAACGTAGGACAACATCCTGGAAATGTTAATTCCCCACTGGAAAAGAATTTATCGCCTCAGTCCCTCAAATTCCAACACTAGGCACCTTGGGAAAAAGTACCGTCGCCCAATGGCCATAATCAAAGAAGTCCCCTGCGATGAAGGTAGCGGAGCTGATATGGGGACCTTACTGATGATCCTATGCCACTGTTTCACTGCGAAAACAAAGGCCGTGTCCTGCGTGGAGAGAGCGCAAACTCTGAAGAAGGATCTAGAGAAATTACTAATGAAATATGCACGAAGCAAACAATTTAAAATAATTGAATTTTAAGGACAAATAAAGATATTGAAATTTTCAGTTGGTGCTGTAAAAGTACTTTGCTGTATCCCTATATTAATAACATCAATAATTGTGGAGAAATTCTATTCAATTTTGATATCATCGGATATAGTGAACCTGTGAAATAGTGAACCAAAAAATGCTAGTCCCCAGAAGTTCACAATCACCGGTGTCGACTGTACAACGCTCGCTGGCCTGGCTTGCGCCGAATGCAAATTCGTCGTTGTTCACACAACCTGTTCGTGTGAGAAGAGAAGGCGGCGACAACAGGTTTGCGTGTGTCCCTACCTTTAGGACAGACTGCCGATTGTCTACAAAAAATGTATAAGATAAATGACATCACACTACCACCCTTGATAAGTAATAGAATGAAACAAAATATGGAAATGATTAAAAATACAAATCAGCAACTGTGTGCGTCAGACCGTCGGGTCGTGAGACCGTCAGACCGTCAGACCGTCGGGCTATGCTTCTCGCCTCCGCAGTTGCGTATAGACTGTTAAAAGTACTGGTCCGTATGTTGACTTGCCCCATACATCATCTGGACGGCGTTTTCCGATCTGATACAATAGAAGCCGGGCTCCCAAGAACTATACTTAGTCGTGGTGTGCGGATGTTTTATGGGAGATTCTGCACTCACTCACCTCAGAATGGTTGTGCATCGTTTCCTCGTATACTTAGGTAGGGTGTCCCTTACATTGCAAAACAAATTTTTTTTTGCTAATTTTTTTGTGCTCACCCCCTAAATATTTTTCACTGGATCAAATTTACTCAAAAATAAAATTTTATCTCAATAAGCCCGTGCCGACATGAACACGAAATTTGAAAGTTAGAGATAATTGGTTTGGTTGCGTTAAGTTAGTGGAAAACTACTGATACGTATTTAATATATATTTATATATTACAATTTAATTCATTTTCACTCTTTAGACTGTGGTCGTTACTTTTCTTGTAGGTACTTTTTTTTCAGTATTTCTTTCTTGCATTATGGGTACTGTGAACAATGTTCTTGAACAACACAAATAAATTACTTTCGCTCATCTATAGTCAGTAGTGCATGAAAATATTGCATTCATTAAACAGCCCTTTCAGAGCAGTCATTCACAGCTTTCAACTTTATAAATAACCTTTGAGCTTATAACATTTAAGAGTTTCTTCTCCAGGTCGATGGCCATTCTTGAATAAAACTAGTATCATCTTTTGGCAAGAAAACTGATATCTGATTTTTGTTGACACAAAGTCAGCTATTGTTTTCAATAAAATGAAAATTAAATTGAATTAGGAGGTGTATTGTATATTAACGAATTAATAATTAAAGGACGGTCTTCGGGATACAATTGCGCTTACCATATTATTCCCAGTCCAATTCTCTACAAAAAGGAATATATCTCTCGTCTATGTGTAGATTCTCTCTGGGTAAATTTGCTACCATTTTGACTTTGATTTGTACGTCTATTTCATAATCATACGATAGACAATTCTTCTAATAAATACCAAATCCAGTGTCTAAATTTTTTTGGAGCTGCGTTATGGAAATTATGGAAATGCGTTATGGAATTTTGGAAATTATGGAATATATCCTTTCATGTAATTTTAGAACTTTTAAAAAGCAGACATCTTGCTAAGGAGCTTTTACAGGTGCATTGCACTGAAGCCACAAATTGACATAAACAGTTATAATCAACAGAAAGACATTTTTAGGGATTTCATCACGTATTTTACATTCAAACACACATTGTAAAATAAGTTCGTGTATGCACGGAAAGAACAATTCCCTCTAAAAATTTTCTTCAATAAAGACACACGCTCCTCTAAAACATCAAGTGTCAGATGCAGTGATGTCACAGTAAAAAAATTGTATATAGTCTTTGTTACCCCAGTGTGTTAACACATTCCAAACAGCGTTAGTGTACTCTTTTTCAGAAGAATTCCGCAATTTTGGAAACCCAATGTGCTCCTGACTGTCCTCAAATGTAACAACAATTGGAAGTCTTTCTTCTTTTGGGTTCCTGATATTTCATGCAGGCAACAGTTTACCATCTCAATGAACAGTGAGTATTTCAGATAAATTACTCTCAACATTTCTGGCATTGCGAAATATGTTGAGAGACAATGTCTCCTTCCACTAGGAAATTCCTCATCCTTCGGACATCTCCATCTTTGAAATGTGCATATAGGTACTAACACTTCAATATAAACAATGTAATACAATAAAGTTTGCAAAATTCAAAATATTTATTCGCAAACTGCAGTTCGAAGAAAGGTTGATGGAACACCAGAATCATCACATGCAGTACATGGGATCGACAAAACAAATGTGTCTCGAATGCTCATTCACCGCAGAGCATCCTGCTTCGATCGGCGCTGAAAAAGGCCGTTCGCCGTAGCCACTTGTATATCCGCGTTCCAAACCCGCGCCCGTGCGCCCAAATCGAATGCGCGCATAAGCTCCAGTGGGGCATGAACGCCTTAATGGCTGGGTAGGAGGCGCCGCTGCGGCGAAGCGGTAACGAAGTTAGCGGCGACGGATGGTCTGTAGCAGCGGTACACCAACGAGATAGAACATTCTACATAGGGTGGCTGACTATACGAGCTAGATTAAGGAACGCGCTCGGTGTTCTTGGAAGCTGCCCCCCTCCCGCCTAGTCCGCAACTATTAGCTGTCCCAAGTATACTGCTCCAAGTGTCCATAGGCAACAATTAAAACGGCAAACGAGAACAAGTAAAAAAATAAGTCAAAGACACCCCGCTCCCCGTACGCAAACAAGCCAGCTCCGGTGTAGACTACATAGAGTGACTGACTATGGTTTCAGCGTTCTTGGTGGATGCTCCACGAACTACGGGCCACCATGTTTTTTGCAGACAAAACATTTGAGAGCTGCCTGATGGTGGCGTGTAGAACTGTTGGACTGAATCGACGAGTTGCTTGTATCAGAGCTTATTTCTATATTGTCTTTTTGTTTATCAGTATTTAAATTATATTAGTTGTTAGAATAATAATATTCACAATGGCTTCAGGATGTTCGACATTTAACTAAAAATAGAAATTATCAAACCACAAATACATCATTTTTCAAGTCTGCCGCCTTATTTGTGATATGTTTGTTTGCTTCTTATTGCAGAAACATTAACTCTCTCACTAAACCTAACTACGATAACATTTCAACAGCTTATGACAATAATCGATGCAGGAAGCAACAAAGTTTCTCAATTCGTTCTCTTTACATATTGTGATTTCGTTTGTAAATAATTGGTGTTTGGTCGTGAAACACGGAGTAAGAGGATTTATATTATGAGCTGTCCGCGCCCACTCGGCCTTAACCGGCGCTAAAATACTCTGTTTCCCCAGAGGGCTAGTTAGTTAGTGAGTAAGTTAGTTAATGCCTTATTTTAGGTGGCGAGACTCGGGCCATCAGGTCCGCTCTTGCGTCTAACCACGCAAATTTCGCTATGCTCCTTTCACCACCTAGCGGAGAAAGGAGGCATTATCTTGGGCGACGAAACAGGCGGATCTCAATTTTGCTCAGAGGCTTCTTTTAGGCTTGAGGATGTTTTACATGCAGTAAATCTACTGCATGAGACAGCCGGCTTTACTTCCCCTCCGAAGGAAGGCGTACGAAGGATTTTTTAAAGGGCGGTGGTTTATTTGCAAAAACCATGCTTCAATTTGCCGCAAAGATGGAGGTGTTTCAGCCACTTTAAGTAGTATATTCTAACTCGTTGCGGTAGACACGCCAGACTGAAGAGTGAGTGGGCAAGAAGGTGAAGTAGGAGAAAGAGAAGACGCAGGATTCTCGGAAGAGAAAGCGATAACGGTAGCGCAGAGATAGACGTGGGAACAGCGTGGGTAACGATATCTTAGCAAAACCGCAGACCGTGTGTTTGGACTAGCGTCTTTCCCAAGGTAACAAAAAAGAAGGTATCATCAAGTTTGATTTTTTGAAATGAGATCACATCAGGTTGTAGTTTCGCTCTTCGAAGTTTTTGACGAACTGTTTTCCAGAGGACAGAATCTTTCCCGATGACAGAATATTTTTTTACCAAATAGTGTAATTGTCACCGGATTATCTCAGCCAAATAGTTCCGTGAATAAGTTTCTCCGTTCTTCAATAAATTTCGATCCAGTTCTTTCCTATAAGAGGAAAAAATATTCTTACCTAAATTCAGGATGTCAATGCCCTACACTTGTAACAGTTACAGGTGACGTGACCTTCTCCATGGGCATCAGAACGTTACAGCTTAAACAACTAAATCTATTATACATCTTACTTTAACATTTGATTATTCCATATTACGTTTCTATTATGATCCTCTACATGTTTCCTCACGTGTCTATCACAAGTGCCTATATTTTTTCCCAGATCTTCCCCCAAGTGTTCCTATGAAAATTCTATTTTTTTTTTATTTATTTTTATTTATTTACGTCAAAAAACAGTTAAAAACTGCGTATGACGGGCTATGGGGAAAAGTGAATTGTGTGCACATTTTCAAAATTCTGTGATCCCTACACTAAATCATATACTACTTAAGTTTTGAATTTTGAAAGGGAGAAAAACAAAACAAAAAAACTCCCATGTAATAAAATCGATTTTCAAGGATAAATAAGCAATAAATTTTGAATTTTGAAAGGGAGAAAAAAAAACAAAAAAACTCCCATGTAATAAAATCGATTTTCAAGGATAAATAAGCAATAAATTTTGAATTTTGAAAGGGAGAAAAAAAACAAAAAACTCCCATGTAATAAAATCTATTTTCAAGGATAAATAAGCAATAAATTTTGGCTCTTATTACTTCCTGCCGCGACAACGTGGAAACGATAATTTGAATAATTGTATTTCCCACTGAATTCTAGAAGACGTGCACAGAAAATGAAGTTACATTTATGTCCAGAAGCAAAACAAGGGGCCATCTCAGCATTTGCTCAATGGATCAGGGAAACTGGACGAAAAACCTGATCGAGATGGGGGTCATTGACCCGGAAGCTGTGTTACAATAGTTGTTACAGGTTGTTTATACTCATTTATACAGTCCAAATGGTAATTAATGCATTATGTATCATTGTTAAAATTAATGTTACTTTTCTTGTGATGCTCAGTATAGTCTCTAATTGTATAGAAACAGTTATGCAGCAGATACGATTTCACTTGTGATTTAAACTTTTCTATTGAATTTAATCGTTTAATGTCACCTGGCAAAGTGTTGTAAAATAATGTACATGTATTGTATGTGAATTTTTTGTAATGAGCTGTTGATACTGTCACCTGATGAATATGATTTCTACGTCGAGTGTTATAGTAATAGACTTCGGCATTTTCTGAAAATATATTCCCGCCCTTAAGCAAGTCATTTTTTACAAAAACCACTGATTCGTAAATAAAAGACACGGTAATGGTAGAATTCCTAGATTAATGAAGATAGGCTTACAAGAATCACGTGGGTGGGATTTGGTTATTATTCGTACAATTCGTTTTTGTAATCTAAAAGTCTGGGAGCTGTAAGATGTATTTCCCCAGAATATGATGCCATATCTCAGGCGGGAATGAACATTTGCGAAGTATACACAACGAGCAGTATGAAGGCTGACTGAATTTGCAAGAATTCTGAACGCATAGCATAATGAACTTAATTTTGTGTTCAATTCATTTAAATGGACGTTCCATTTAAGGTTTGACTGAATTGAGAGACCTAAAAATTTTGTTGCATTAACATGAGTCAATGGTACACTGTTCATTTTCAATGGAGCACAGAATTGTTTATTTGAAATGGAAAACTGCATTAAAACCGTTTTCTTTTCGTTTACTATTAATTTGTTATTTCGGAACCAATTTGAAACATCTGATATTGTACTATTTACGGTTTCTTTATTGCAAAGGATGTTCGTATCATCCGCAAAGAGAACCGTTCTTCCGTTTCGAATCGTCGAGGGCATATCGTTTACGTAAAGTAGGAACAGAATAGGGCCTAAAATCGATCCTTGAGGAACTCCACATGCAACGGGCAAAGAGTCGGAAAGGTGCGTACGTAATGTTCCATCATTCCAGTAAGGTATTTCAACTTTCTGAGATCGTTGTTTAAGGTACGAACATAACCAATCTAGAGCAATACCACGGATTCCATATGAAGGTAATTTTGAAAGTAAAATGTCATGATCAATGATGTCAAAAGCTTTTGAGAGATCTAAAAATAATCCAATAGGTGCCTCGTTTTGATCTAATGATGAGGCGACATCTTTAAGAAAAGAAAATATAGCTGTTTCCGTTGATTTTGATTTTCTAAATCCATGTTGGCAATCTGAAAGCGCGTCGTGTTTAGTGAGAAAGGTTTCCATTCGTACGTAAAAAAGTCTCTAATATTTTTGAAAAAACTGATAGAAGAGAGATGGGCCGATAATTTTGAATTTCATTTTTGTTGCCTTTTTTGAAGAGCGGCTTAATTTGAGCTGTTTTGAAAATATCTGGAAACGTTCCAGTGCATAAAGATGCATTAAATATGTGAGTTAACGGGTGTATAATGGCATACGCACAAGTCTTTAACAAAGAATCTGGGAATTCATCTAAACCGGACGAATATTTATTTTTTAGTTTACCGATTATTTTGAGAATTTCATAGGAAGAAGTTTCGGAAACGAACATTGTGTCTAAAATTTTGGGTGCACTGTCTGTTTTTGAATTTTGTGCCTGAAGACCCTTAGTGAGATCGGCAGCAATTCTCGAAAAGTATTGGTTAAAGAGACTAGCCACTGTTGCCGGATCGTTGACATTTATATCGTTATATTTTAAAACAACATTCTCTACGGGTTTTCTAGTTGATTTGGTAGTATTTTTTATTATATTCCACATTGATTTTGTTTTATTATTTGAGTTCAAAATATCCTGATCGTTTTTCATGATTTTTGCCTGCCTTATGACTTTTCGTAACAATGTTTTGTATTTTTTAAAGTAGATAAGGAAATCTTGAGATACGTCATGACGTTTAGAAATGAAAGAAAGAATTCGCTTGTTTTTACAAGATGTCCTAATCCCTTGTGTTATCCAAGAATTGCTTTTCCGTGAAATATTTAATTTTCGTTTTTGAAGAGGAAAGCAAGTGTTAAAATGAATTGAAAGAGTTGAAAAAAAAGAATTATATTTCTCGTTTGTATCAACAGTATTATAAACCGCTTCCCATGACTCCTGCATCAAGTAGTCTATGAATAATTTAATTTTACTTTTAGTAAACAATCTAGTCATACGTGTATTATTTATTGTGTCAGTGATCGCATTTCTTATAATGGTAAGAATTTGTGCATCGTGGTCACTGTATCCTAAATCTTTTGTTTCAACTTCATATCGAGTAGTAGTTTTGTTAATTATAATTTGATCAATTGCCTTCATCGAATTTTGTGTGATTCGTGTAGGTACATTAATTGTAATGTCTAAATTGAAGGAATTAATTAAATTGAGAAACTTTTCTTTCTCGCAAGATTCGACCAGAAAATCAATGTTAAAATCTCCGCATACAACAATGGATTCAAAAGAGCGATTGCTGACTTTGTTAAGTGTTATCTCCAGGTTTTCTAAGAACAAAATATAATCTGCAGTTCTCTTTGTTGGAGGTCTGTAAATGCAAAGTATTATCACTTTTAGTGAAGTAAGATGTACAACAGAAATTTCGAAAATATTTTCAATGGAATACACATTTAATTCTGCCAAGGGGATAGAATCAATATTATTTCTAACGTAAATACAAGAACCACCATACGTAGGACCTTTATGCGATTCTCTCTCTCTACAATAAAAGCCTGCGAGGTAAAAGTTTGGAATTTGGAAAATGCTAAGTTCATTAGGAGATAACCAATGTTCTGTAAAGCAAAGAACGTCCGTTTGATTTAGATCGCTCTGTAGAGCTGCCTCGATAAACTCAGTTTTATTTGAAAGGGACTGAACATTATGGTGAAGAATGTTTATTTTTTGCAAGTACCTACACGAATGTTTTTCTGCTGCATCTGACTGTAGTTGCTATATATTTACTCCATTTTTACCTCGAGTGCGTGGTCGAAGGTTGTAGTGTGTCCGGGCAGTGACAGGTTGTGAGGAAGATGGGGCATCAGATGAAGACGAATTGGTAGTGGGAATGGGAGAAACGGGAGTAGGTTCAGAGGAAGAGGCAACAGGGTTCGAAATAAGGGTGGGGGGTGGAGAACGTAAGGAAGGCGAAAGGGACGGATTTTTGGCAGGAGACTGCGTAGGACTGGAGTTGATGATGTAATTCCTACGAATGTTGATACAAATATTCCCTTTAATGCTCCTCCAAATGTTCCTCCACGTTCACAGCATGTTTCCGAACTTGTTAATCTGAATATTAAAATTGATATGAATTTAATGGTTTTTATTACGAAATACTTTTATAAAAGTTCCATATAGTGCATTGCTTCCCCTGTCGGACGAAGCGGGCTCGGCAGCGCGCTTCGGACCTTGGCCGACCAGCGGTGACCCAGCCTCTCCGCCATGGGATAAAGGGTTCGTGTGGTCAGCACGAAGACATCCATTCACCATATATACTGGTCTTCCTAACCTTAGGGTGATCTTTCTCATCGTCACACAGCAGTTGAAACTGGGACATTTGATAGGAAAGCGCACAGGTATAATTTGCCTTGGCCGGGAATCCAACCCGGTTTGGCGCCATGGAAAGCGTGCACACTAACCAACGACCCACCGAGGAAGACTTCCGAATAGCTAGAGTTCTAAAAAGAGCGAAATCCGCAAAAAAAAAAAATAGAATGATTTTGTTTGCAAAAATTGCAATCTCCAGAAACATAAATTTTTAAATCATTGTTTGAAGAGTATAAAAATAATCATTCTGGAATTCAACTTTCAACTTTTCTTCCAATCCGTGGTGACAATGGCGAAACCATAAGCATATAATAGAAGTCCTGAAGGGTCTCATTACATAAATTACGAAATTAAATAACAAAGGGCGAGGGATCCAAAAAGTTGATTTAAAGGCATCAAAACACATCGTTTACGAGTTATGCACGAGGGTGTTGCGGAGTAATGTGTTTTGAATTATTAAATCAATAGTATTATAGTTATATTTTCTCCCTGGTCACGATTTCACCTCTATTCGGTGATCAGAGAACATTAACTGAGGAGGCTTGAACTAAAGAAGGCGAAACTGGGAACATCAATGGTGAAGGCGGGCACCGAGATGAGAGGACGGAGAAGTTGGTGCTGGGGAGGCGTTGCGGTGAATGGAGGGAAACATTGGACTGAGGAAGACGCCAGCGTGGTCGGGGGCTGAGAGAGCCAATGGGTGGGTTGGGCCCGGAGGGGCGTTGCGGTGAACGGGAAACAATATTGGGTGGGCCAAATGAGGCAGACGGCACTTGGAACGGCGGTGGAAGGAGTAATGAGGGTGGAGGCTGAGACCAAGAATTCAGGTGCTTTGGGTGGGGTTGGGGGGCGGGGGCTGAGACAGGGGTCAGGGACGGGGATCGGAAGAGACTGGACGAGGATGGAACCGAGGCGAAGAGACGAAGTGGGGTGGGGACAGAGACGGTCGGGGGGCGAGGGGAGGGATGGGGACGGGTCGGACGAGGTTAGGAACAGGAGATAGGGACGGACCGCGGACGGGGACCATGAGGAACATGAGGAAGGAGACGCACACGGAGGTGGGAATCGGGCAGGAATGGAGATGGAGGCGTTGGCGATGAGAGTTGGAGTGGCGACTGTTGCGGTGGGGGCTGTAGTGATTGATTATTAGAAGGTAGCGGATTTCCATGATTTTGCATACTTTTTTCCTATGCTCCAGGGCATAGCTAAATGAAATTTCTTGACATTTGGTTAGAAATGAATGCAATGTAGATTAATATATTAGTACATACTTGCATATATTTGACCATTTTTTCCTGTTGGTGCGTATCTCTATAATTATATGAGGATATTTTGCATAATTCGTTAAAATAGAGACTTATCTGTAAAACGTTTCATGTTTTCATAGAATCGATTTATTTGTAAGCGTTCATTGATTACAAAGAGCTTGTCACAGTTTGAGTCTTTTTTCTTTTTTAGACATGATAGAATACTTGTGCAAATGTAGGATATTTCTTGATATCATATTTTTTAAACTAGACAAAAAATGAAACAAGACAATGAACTTCACTAAGGGGCATATTTACTTCAATTTCTTCTCGCGTGAAGTAAGCTAGGCTATATTATGTTTCCACAAAATTATATCTTTTCGTTCCAAGCATGATTATCCTGAATTTTATCAAGAAAGGTTCATACAGGAAATGAAATGTTAATTTTAATTGCATACTAAAGCGCATATTTCAGAATTTTTAAGTCATAAGTGCATATTTTTAAAAGCATATTTCAAGATTTTTGGGCATAAAAATCCTCTCCCTAATTATTAGTGGTTCCGGGCGCGTCAATGACCGATATCATTAGTCCCGTAAGTGTGGTGCATATTTGTTTCCTCTGAAGGTGATGGTGAGCTTCCCCCGCTGGATGGCGAGACCCGACGCCGATCTACCGTCACCTAGCGAGGTTTTCCCCAACCAGGTATTCCGGGAGCGGTAGCTCAGTGCATCAACTGATGTCACTGCAGTGCCTCTGACCGGGAGGTCTTACGTTCGAGTCCTGACAGCGAGAGGATCTTCGACAGTAGCTTTTCAGCTTTCTGGACGAGAATTCTAGCGGCCGGCTGCTCTGATCGGTAGTTTTCAGTGTTTGTTTTCCGATCAACACCAGGCGAATGCCGGAGCAGTACCCTACCAAACGGGCCACGGACCGCGCGCGATCTGCCCTTCCTCTTCCTTGACCTATCCTCTCCCCTAACACACACACTTACACTAACATGCACTACACTACCACATATTCCGGGAGGCCGGTCGGGAGCTTAGAGCTCGTCCCGGCTGGAGCGGTGCCCCGCTGGTGGGAGAGTCCTGGTGAGAGGGAAACTCCACTAGACGATAGTAGGTCGGCGGCGGATCTCGCTATCCAGCAGGGGAAGATCACCGCCATCTCCCGAGAGAGAACAAAATGCACTACACTAACGGGACTAATGGCTAAAGCAGTTGACGCGCCCGGAAACAACCAAAAATCAATCAATCAATTAATCAACCCAACCAGGTATCTCTCACCAGCAGGACACCGGCCCACCCGGGGCAAGCTCCAAGCCACGGAGGCGGTGGTGGTGGTGACGGTGGCGGTGGAGGTGAGGGTGGCGGAGGCGTTGGCGGAGGCGCCGCTGCGGCGAAATCGCGCGAACGGAGCGGAACATCGGCCCCGGCGCTCGCCCCGCCCCGCGCCGCCCCTCCCCGCCCCGCCCCGCCCCGCGCCGCCCCTCCCCGCTCCGCCCCGCCCCGCCCCACGCCGCCCACCCGGCGGCCGCTCCCGCGGACGCGCGATGTAGGGTAGTGTTCCGGGCGGTGGGCGGTGGGCGGTGGGCGGTGGGCGGTGGGCGGTGGGCGGTGGGCGGTGGGCGGTGGGCGGTGGGCGGTGGGCGGCGCGGAGCGGCGCGGGCCGCGTGCCTCGTCCGTGCATCGCAGTGACTCTCCCACATCGCGTTCTCTTGAGTCACCCGGTTGCGCCATCACACACAAGAAACTACACTCACTCGGATGAACTACCTCTTCGTAAATGGCGGCTCACATTTTTCATCTAAATAAGATGGCAACTAGTGTCCACGTGAACGTATATTAGAAATATAGTTATGTAGGTAATATACAATGTTGTTTGCAACAAGTCCCTTCGATTTGGTACTCTCACACTCCCTTCAAGAGAGAAGAAAGACACAGCAAATAAAAAGGATCATTGAGTGGAGATAAATCCAGTTTCAAAAATGGAATATTGCAAAGTATTTCAAGAGTCAAAATATAACACAATTTCAAATATTACTTTATTTCAATTCTATATACTTCTTAGTTCACTATCAATATTATATCATGCCAGTAGCAAAAATGCACGTCTCAGACGATAAAATAGAAATCGAAAAAACCACAATGAAACGAACACATTTCGTTTCTAGATTGATTAATGTAGAGAGAATTGTAAACATTTCCTGGATCATAGTTTTCATTGGAATAATACAAGCAGTTTTCAGCGTTTTTTTTCTTTCGAGCCATTTTACAAATTTGAAGAATTAATTTATCTTCGAGGAGGTTGTTTGTTTCCTGATATCTGGAAACAGCTTTCACTTATCGAAAAAATGCAGTTCGCGTCACCTTTTCCTCAGATATTGAAATTGAAACTGCGCGTTACGAAAGCAGCGAATCTTGCGCCCGCGGGTTCGCGCGAGCAGACGAGTCGCACCGGAAGCGCCGGAAGGACCGGAAGGAAGGACCGGCGCGGGCGCTGCCAACGCCCCTCGCCCGGTCCGCGTTGCGACAGGGCTTTGAACCCAGCCATGCACGGAAGGTGATACAAAATAATGTCAACCAGAAATACTTTGTCCGTTATTAATGATAACTGATAGTTACAAACAATGGTTACGCGTGATATAATCAAACGGGTATATAGCCAAAGCCCACGACTGGAGTCCTGACGTAGGTTCGAGTCCTGACGACGACAGGATTTTCGACACTAGCTTTTCAGCTAGATCGAATTCAGTCGCTGTCTGGACGAGAGTTCTAGCGGCCGGCTGCTCTGATTGGTAGTTTTCCGTGGTTTCTCCGATCAACACTAGGCGAATGCCGGAGCAGTACCCTAACAAACGGGCCACGGACCGCGCGCGATCTTTCCTTTCTCTTCCTTGTCCTATCCTCTTCCCTTCCCATACTTACACTAATATGCACCACAATACAATAATGCTGGGAGACGGGTCGGGAGCTTAGAGCTTGTCCCGGCTGGGGCGGTGCCCCGCTGGTGGGAGATACCTGCTTGGGGAAGCTCCTCTAACCGCTGGTAGGTCGGCGCCAGATTTCGCCATCCAGTGGGGGAAGTACACCGCCTCCTCCCGAGAGAAAAACATAACTACACGGACGGGACTAACGACTATTGTAGTTGACGCGCCTGAAATCACTAGCAATCAATCATTGACGTCGACTATGACGCATCTACTCACTGTGCTCTGGGCCGCCTTCAGTGCGCGGGCGCCCTCAACGCGGGGCGACGGCGGCGCCGCTGGCCGGAGACGCGTCGGGCAGGTCGCGTACGGTCAAGGCCGCCCCCCCTCGCGCCGGCGCACTCGCCCCCGCCGCGCTTCCGGGGCTCAGGCACGCACCCACGCGGTCGAGCCTCATCTCAACCCCTGCCTGCCTCAGGATTCTTTCACAGCCGGACTAACATTGAGTATTTAATGTTTCCGGGCACGACAACTCCTCTGGTCATTAGTCAAGTTGTGCGTATATTATCACGGGAAGTGCCTGTTCTTCCCCTGGTAGATGAGTTGCGGCGCCGACGTTTACGTCGCCTTACCGGGCTTTCCCCATCCAAGTATCTCCCACGCGCCCCTGCCGCGTCAAACTCTATGCTCTAGATCGATGTGCCGACATGTGTGGTAGTGTACTGCATGTTAGTGTAAGGGGTGAGGATAGGCAAAGGAAGACGAAGGAGAGCTCGCGCACGGTCCGTGGCCCGTTTGTTAGGGTAGTGTTTCGGCATCCACCTGAAATACATCAGACAAACCATGAAAAACTACTGATTAGAGTAGCCGGCCGCTAGAATTCTCTTCGAGGCAGGGCTTGAATTCGACCTACCTATGGTACTCGCTATCGAACTACGAATCTCCTAAAATATTGTAATATTTATAGGCGTGAGCACATGACTCGAGGAAGACCAAGGTCCCTCTGAAAATATCGAAAGTCTCGTAGTTCTGGTTAGTAAATATTACTATTTATTAAACTGATACTTGAAAATCTAAAAATCATCTAGCAAACCTGTAAATGGTTCAATATAAAATCAATTGAATTTGATACTTATCATTATATGATATATACGGGTATTGCCATCAATTCCCCAATTTTCATTACCACACTGACATCATAAACATCAAGCAAAAACGAATCCGAAGAAAATAGCCAAGAAATATTTCTCAGTATTACGTATATACGACTTCAAATAAGTCATATTTTAACCATTTATCTAATTTTCTGATTTCCAATGCATCACATGATTGACCCTTGTGCTAAATTTGTCTAATAAAATTTATATTCATATTTATTTTGCATTTGATACATTTCTGCCAACAGGAAGTTGCCAAGGATATGTTTAGAATTTTCTTTTTAATAAAAGAATGATGGAAATATTCGTTGAATTCGTCTCTATTCGTAATAGTTTCCTCGAACATGTCGCACGCCTTTTCGTGGGAATTTCAGTCTTATTTTTTCTCAGAGAAGAAAAGATTTTTGTCATTGCATTCTCGAGCATTTTTATTGTTTGAAAAATCCCTCGCTAGCGAACTCGTGACCTCTGGAGCTCAAACTTCCTTCTACAAGAATGACATGTTGTGAAAATTATTCATCTTACAATAGATGAATAATTAAGAATGAATAACTTAATAATAACTTAATAAATAAATAATAAATGAATAACTTACTAAGATAAACCATATTGAAACTCTTAGAGTCCATGGGTCTTCCTTTGAAGCTGTCAACTTTATGCTCTCAATCACCCTTGTCGAATCTGAACAAATTGTGCAAGTGAATCTAATTGGGTCACTGTAATTTTAAAGAAGAAGTTCTTGCAGTGACTCACTTTCATTCCGAAAACAAATTATATGTTTCAAGTGGCTATAAAATTAAAGAAACAAACAGGTAACCAATAAAACTTCAGATATATTTTCTACACTTCTCTTATTAATTACAAATTAATAAAAAATGTTATTTGTTTGACTGTGACACACGTTTGACTGTGAGATTTCGAATGATTGGCGAATAAACTCATACTTAAAGGAGTCTCGTTTGTTTGTTATTTTCTACCAAACTGTATTGTAGTTTCTGTACTCTACGAGGAAATTTCCAAAAATATACTTGGTTTTAGAAAGTTGGCCATAAAATTTGAATTAAGCAATTTTATCTTACTGATAATTTACTCATAGATCTTTTCATTAAAAATAACACCTTGATGAGCTTGTTATTTGAAGAAATGAACTTACGTTTGTTTTTACTTAAGTCATTTTACAGTATCACAAAAATGAAGCATTTTAAAGACAAAAATCAACAACAAAGAGACGTTTTCACTTAGAGAGGAGACCAAGAAACAATATCTCCCTAAAATGATTCTTGTCGCGTTTTCTATTGCTAACATACTCGTCCGTTAATGTGGAAATTGCCATCAGGATGAACGGATTCAAAACGTCACCTTGCATTTTATTGGTGACCTTGACCTCTCTTTTGTCGGGTGACAAATGGACTCTTATGCCAACATTAGAACGCTGAACGCAGTCATTTGTCGAGAGATAATCTTAGGAAGCAGCGCATCAACCTGTTGAAGCTACGCTCTTGCTTCGTCACAGTCGGAGTCTTGAGGTCGACCACTCTGACCGGTTCCGATGGTTGTTCCGGTCCACTCGACCGAATGGCAGAGTGATAGTCTGTAAACGAGTCCTCAGAGAAATTTCCCAGTAAAAGACACATAGTCATATCTCACAGACGAAGACCTAAATTTGATAACCTCAATCTTAACGCTGGGTACACAGACTAATGACGCAGCACCAATTTACCAAACTTCGCCTACTTGTATATTTAAATTATCATCAATTACGCTGGTCATTAGATTACTTTGTAATTAGCGCTAATTTCTATGCACACGCGTGTTGAAAATGCCGTCATTAATGCTCTTGCTGGTTCACCTTACTATCTTATACGGCTTTCTGACCTATTTCTGAAATTATTGACCAAAAAACAGAATAAACTTATAAACTCGTGCTTCCATAATTTCTTACCAACACGAATTTGTCTATTATTTTGCAAACTTCAGAATGCTCATCCAGTTTGTTTAAAAAAATAATGACATCTAATGAGAAATAAATCAAATTCACCAAATTCAAAATTCAAAGAAATATATGTATATTAAACAAAATAAGAGGAATTTCAAGTATTCAAATTCTGAAGATCCTATTCAAAATTTTAAAATATTTTTAAAACCTACACAATCAACGTTTTGGAGAAATCCTGGAGACTCCTTCATGATTTCCTGGTTTATTTGTTTCATTCCAACTCATACCTTAATAAAAAAACATTAAATTTAAAAAAATTGTGAAGTATGAATAGTAAGTACAAAACATGGCTGGAAATTACAAAAATATTAAGCGATTACTCGTAAACTTTCTTAAGGCAATTAATTATTTTTATTTTAAAATTATTTTTCAATCCAGTACTATTAACTCTGCTTTCACTTCTCCATTCATAATTCAGAGATCAATCCGTAAATAAGGTGGTGACATTATCTCGTCTCACTATCAAACATCGTTTAATAATTTTCTATCTGATTAAACACTTAAACGCAAACTACGTCAAAAGTTCAAATTTACGACTTGAGTGAGAGAACATGAATGCACATTCTTTAACTTATCATCACATGTCAACATTAGCACACAGTTAACCTTACCATTTCCATATTTTACTCCATTACACACACGCGCCTCGGGTCGGATGCCGCACAGTAGTCTCGCTGAAACGAAACTCCCACAGTCGGCGTTTTCTCTCTCACCGGTCTCACTCCCCAGCCGAGTAACGGCCGTCACTCCGCAGACATCACGTCCAAACTACAAATTGCCAACCTAATTTCCAAGACGTTTCCGCCGCCTGACAAGAGCTGTGAGAACGAGGTGAGTCGTGTCACAGGGGCACAAAACACACAGCCGGCGCCGCCCCGCCCCGCCCCGCCCCGCCCCGCGCCGCCCCCGCGGCGCCTTCGCTCAACAAAGAGGAGCCTCCGCGCTCCTTTGTTTGAGGATCGCGATACCAGCTTCCAACGGCGGCCGCCGCGGCGCTGGCGAAGGCTGTTTTCCGGCTTTCTTCCACCCAAACGCGAAAAGTTTAGTCCAGATGCAGGCTACCCCGCAGGGGAAGATCGTGGTGACAGAGGTTGCTGCGATTTCTGGTGGAGAGTCGCAGACGACCACCAGGACCCTAAGTTTCGCGGCGGCACTCACGTCGTTAGCTTCAAGGTGGAGGCAGTGAGTAGGCGATGCTCAGCTCCTCGTTACCGGGCTTTGCGTCATAACCTACCACTTGGGCCCATGGCGCGTCGTCCTTTGGGAGGATTGGGGAAGGAGGCTCTTCGGATTGCTCTGAAATCCAAAGACATTGTCCGGCGGGAACTTGATTCCACCTGTCAGATTGTCCAGGTTCTGGGGATATTCACGTCATTAACCCTTTCGACTCAAACGCGAAAATGTTAATTCAAATTCAGGTGGTGTCTCAGATATTAATTAATGGTCATAACTCACAATAAGTCTACCTCCTGTGCGTTTGACGGGGGGTAACCTAAGGTTCCAAATCTATGCGATGGTGGCAGGATTTTCGGCACTAGCTGGAGAGCTGGGCTGAGTTAAGCCGCTGTCTAGAGGAAACTTCTAGTGGCCGGCTGCCGTTATCGATAGCCAACTTCCGTCGGATACCGCGACGGAGGAGGCGAAGGATATTTTCCCAGTTTCTTCGACTTAAACACAAAAAAAAATATTTCACATTCAGGTGGGTATCTCGGATCTTAATCAATAGTCATAACTAGAGACTGGAAAAATGTGTAGAATGAAACGTGAATAATGTACATAAATAAGTAATGAAAACAGTAAAAATATGTAATGAATATGTAAAATCAAATATAATATGTAATATTAAAATACATAAATTTTAAAACATATTAACCTAATTCGAAATTACATTTATCAAAAATTTCCGAAAAAAAAATTTAAAAATAATTAAAACGTTTTAAAAATCATTTGTAGCACACAAACAATTTGATGCACGTTTTGAACTTTACAACATTCCCGTCAGTAATAATAACTTTATCTATCGCTATCCAGGACCATAGTTTAGCAGCCAAATTAGACTTAATAGAAGTCCTCATACTGCGAGCCACACGGCGGGTTACAAGCCGTAAGGCCAGCACCCGACCTGAGACGTCTTGGGGGTGGCGAACACAATTCGCCAGATGGTCAGCTAGCTCAGACGTCCCAGTGTGGACACAATAAATAAAAAAAAGAATAAGGGGGGCAGGGTCGTGAAGATCGTTTTGGATTGGATGCAAAATTACACACAACTCGAGTTAGAATCACTTTTCACTTAATTCAGTATATTCTAGAAATATTTGCTGCTGTGACAGATACATAAAATGGCACACAGAAAAATCAAATACAGAATACTCTTGACTGTCTGTAAGAAAAGCCCACACACACACTAATAACTCGATACACAATTTCTTACTCTTCTTTACAACCCAATTTTTTAAGACACACACACTTCCAGAAATTCTGAGAATCGTTAAAATATTACTTTATACAAAAATGAAAGAAAAACACATTGAAAATCAAAACTAGTACTTCTGACTTAATATTGCTTTCACAAAAATGAAATTCTCTCTCACTCTAAAATTCAGAGAATGATTACTATTATAATGCGTCTCTTACACAGACTCTTAATCACTAAATTACAATATAAGATCTTCGAATCCTTTTTAAAAGAAAAGATTGATTCTGTTCTCACGTATTAGAAGTCGGAAACAAATGTACTTTTACTTTCTTTATCTTTTAAGCATGGTAAATATGTTACTCTCCCTTTCTTTCTACGTAACGGATACAGAATAAGCTTTCTGATTAAAATGAATTACTCCTATCCCTACAAAAACAGTTCATTAAGTACGACCTTACTTTATTCTCTTCTCGGTCACGCCGGGAAGTCAGCTGTGCTTTCTTCTGCCCCTTCCCTCGGAGCTGTTTCGGCCTTGAAGCGTCGGAGCCTCGGGTTGAGAACGCAGTTGCCCACCAGAAACGCGTTCTTCGTCTCGTTCAAGGTTTATATTCTTGCGTACTTTCATATGAATTTTACTTAATTTCCAATTATGATTAATGACCAACTGGATATTCAGAGTTGAAATGGATCCAGAGATCACTCTCTTTTATACGTGCACAAACTTTAAGAGAGCATATATAAATATATGTATATACATATATATATATATATATATATATATATATATATATATATATATATATATACGAAGTATGGTCAAAAAGTACCCGGAATTGGTTATTAAAAATTTATTAAAAATATTTATAACATTCTTACATTATTTCCCTTCAAAATACTCTCCTCCTGCATCTACACATTTATTCCACCGTTCATATAATTGTTGGAAACACTCTTGAAAGCCGTTTTTTGAAAGTTCCTTCAGCCGCTCCGTCGCATTTTCAATCACCTCTGACGAATCAGCAAAACGATGTTCCTTCAATGCCATTTTTAACCTTGGAAACAGGTAGAAATCTGGTGGGGCGAGATCGGGAGAATATGGAGGATGTTCCAGAGTGGTAACATTATTCTTGGCAAGGTATTGTTTCACCATTAGGGATCGATGTGCTGGGGCATTGTCGTGCAACAAACACCAGTCATTCTCTGCCCATTTTTCAGGTCGTTTTCGTCGAATTGCATCTCGTAGCCGTTTTAAGATCTCTGTGTACAATTCTTTATTTACTGTTCTCCCTTCAGGAATAAATTCATAATGAATCACTCCACGGTAATCAAAAAACACCTCCAACATCACCTTACCCCGGCTTCTGTCCAAGCGAAATTTTTGTTTTCTTGGTGAAGTTTTTGACTTCCATTCAGCGGACTGCCGTTTTGTCTGAGGGTCGTAAAGAAAGCACCATGTCTCATCACCTGTAACAATTTTGCGCAGGAAGCTGTCATATGCATCAGCCATTTCAATCAAGTCCCTGGACATGGTCACTCTCATTTCCTTTTGCTCAGGGGATAACATTTTTGGAACAATGTGCAAGCAAACACGATGCATGTTCAAGTCATTATGAAGAATGCTGTGAACACTCCCATGTGAAATACCAACTTCAGAGGCAATAGTATTGATGGTTGTTCGCCTGTCCGCACGCACAATTAGTCGAACGCGCTCAACATTGTCGTCTGTAGTGGAAGTGGAAGGCCGCCCAGTCCGAACGTCATCTTCAATTGTTGTGCGACCGTCGCGAAAACGCTTATGCCACTTGTAAACTGCTGTTTTCTTCATCGCAGAATTTCCGTATGCTTTTTTTAGCATCTCAAGAGTCTCCGAGGGTGATTTCTCCAGCAACACACAGAATTTAATATTGCCACGCTGCTCTAATAACGACATTGCACAATCCGACGAAAGAAAGAAACTACGATCTACAATATTAAACACCGAACGCACGGAACCAACTACAACTGCCTGCTAACCTCAAAAGCACATTCACTACCAGTTATGCCAACCTCACAAACAAAAATTTCCCTTTCATCTAACAAATACTTGACTGTAAGCGACCATTCCGGGAACTTTTTGACCCTACCTCGTATATATAAACTCTTCTTATCTTCCTGAAGAGTTTTTCTAAAAGTTGCAAATCTTAAGTCCGCTGCAATATCAATTCCTGGCGTGCCGTTTTCAATACGTCTGCCCAGTTCAGCTGCTAACCTCATAAAAAACTTTTTCTTTCATCTGACTACCGGTCTTGCCCTCGGTCTATTGTGGCGGTCTCTCTTGATCTGATTTCCAGTTAGCATTCCTAATATTCCTCCGCGTTGGCGCGCGTTCAAAATACTCCTTTCCCTCGCTCTCTTAGGTCGCATGTGACACATTTTCGAAGTCTAAGAAAATGGACGGTCACAATACAAACTAGTAATACCTACAACTAGCAAACAATCACTGCAGCGTGAAGCAACCAGGTATCTCCCACCAGCGGGGTATCGCCCCTGCCCGGACAAGCTCTAAGCTCGCGACTGGTCTTCCGCCAGGAGTGGTAGTGTAGTGCATGTAGATGCGTGTGTAAGGAGTGAGGATAAGACTTGTAAGAGAAAGGGATGATAATGCAAGTTCCTTGGCCCGTTCGTTAGGGAACTGCTCCGGTATTTGCCTGGTGTTGATAGGAGAAACAACGGAAAACTACCGATCAGAGCAATCGGCCGCTAGATTTCTACTCCAGATTTGTTTGTTTTTAATATTATCTTAAATATATTATTTTGTTGCTCAATATTGAAGAGCATGCACACTGCCTTTGTTTTCCCTGGTTTTCCCCGGTCGCTTAAGGCAAATGCTGGGACGTTGTATTCTTGTCGCGTTTGTGAGCCCAGGGGCATGACATACAGGTATGTAAGCTGAAGTATTTACTTATTACTAAATATTATTATTTATTTGTTTTTATTTACTAAATGTATCTCAATTCTTATCTATAAATTTATGTATTACGTGGTTAGGCGGAAGAGCGGGCCTGATGGCCCGAGTCTCGCCACATAAATAGTCATTATTATTATTATTATTATTATTATTATTATTATTATTATTATTATTATTCCAGATAGCGCAGTGGTTGAATTTGAACTAGCTATGTAGCTAGAGTCGAAAATCCTGCCACCGGGTTTTGAACCCTTGAATCACCCGGACAGAGGCACCAAAGTGACATCAGCTGATGCGCGGAGTCACCTAAGCTGGTAGGAAATTCAAACTCACGACCCTTCGAACCGAGACTGTTTGGGCGCGATCACCTTGGTGATATCAAGTATTCAGGTCGGCCTTTGTATTGCTTTTATTTCTACAAAATTTTCATTCTCAAACTTTCATATCATTTGTAGTAGTTTATTGTTGTAGATTTGTAGAAAAAAATCAAATTATCGTTTGAATATGCATCCAGCAACCCAGCATACTGAACAAAATTTTGTATGGGAATGCCACGATAGAGAACTGCATAATATCAATAAAGTATTTAAACCATTTTCACAGTTAGTCAACATTTTAATTTAAACATATATATATATATATATATATATATATATATATATATATATATATATATATATATATATATATATGTATAATAACAATTGCTAAATTGTACTCTAAAAGTAGAGAAACTGCATTAAAAAAACTTTGTGAATGCAGGAGTTTTTTTGAACACCTTTTAAACCCACAAGAAGCACAAAAATATAATGCGCAAGAAGTGTGAGTGACGTGGGGCTTTTTCGTAAATAGATGCAACGTGAGGGGATGAGTATCGGGAAAATGTTCGTTCCGTGTGGCAAGTGAGAGGTGAAAGAAATTTCACGAGAGGCCAAAAATCGAGGACAGGGCGTCTCCCAAGGAACGAAAGTGCCAGAGTGTTGTTTGCATGAGAAGGAAGGGAGGAGCTGCAAACCTTAACCCTCGTGCAAGGAATCAAAGACGCGTGGCCCAGCACCAAATCACGCCAATCGGCGACGCCGTTACCTCCTGGCTAACAAAGCGGTAACCCTTCCTCTGAGCACGGCCCCTCGCCGATCTTTCCAAAAGGGACTGAGAGGATTCTGGATCCTAAACTTTAAGTATATTTCCTTTCTGATTAAAAAAACAACTGATCAACAGCAATGTTTCACAGAGATTTTAAAGTGTTTTTTTATAATAACATTTTGGGACGATCCCGCAGTCGTCAGACTAGTAACCATCATCTATGTGATTATTATAAAGAAATAAAATTATGTAAATTTGATTTTGCCCTTCAGTATTAACTCAAATATATTTATAAATTTCATTTTTGAATCGGCTGGCACGTGTGAATAAAGCTTCAACATTGTAATATACATGTTCTTTGGTGAGTTTTGAAGGTATTATTTCCTTCCATCAAATGCCCTATGTAGTTGGTATTGATATCTGGCAAACAATTATTTTTCCTTGTTTCGTCTGCACTTCTCACGTACACGGCAACGTTTTACTCCAATCTACAACACAGACTCATTGAGCGAAATAATGCTCACAAACCCAATTGTAGTGATCAGTGTGCCGCGTTTCTCTCCCCTGGTCCTGTCCACGTGAGCTAAGTAAACAGCCACAATTAGGGATGCACATCGCGGCGCAAGTGGCTCGCCACTCACCCGGCGGCCAGACAAACAATGATGCCACACTAATGGCCCGCCCAGCCCGGGGCTCTGGGTGCCTGAGATGGCACAGTCGCCGCGGGAGGCAGAGATGGCAACCACAACCGGGGAAGCGGTGTCGGTATCGCCGGGTGGCGGCGACCCGTTGCTAGTCGCGCACATTTCTCCCGGACACACACACTCATCACCGCGCCGCACACTGGTTCAATCGGGCCTAAAACCTGGTCATAATTGCAAATGCGAATGCAATTATGGGTATTAAAATTGCCAATAGTGGTATTATGGATATTAAAAATGGGTATCAATGGGTTTTTGAAGTCGCTGAATTTGAATATCATAATGAAATTTCAAAATTCAAAATGGCGGATCTACTCATTTAAAAACATACAAAATATACATATGGGGTTCTGGAGATCGCTAATTTCGAATATCATAATGAAATTTCAAAATTGAAAATGGGAGTTTGGAAATGGCTAACTGACTCATTAAAATAATGATATGTGTAGAAATATCGATACAATAGTTCTTGCAGTCGCGGGTTAATATTGTTATCATTCCAAAAATGTATATCAGTAATTTTCTTATTACAAGTAATTATAAGAAGGAGAAATCGAGTTTGTATACAGAGAAAATAATTCTCTGAGGCGTAGAAGGCAATTCCCGGATATCTAGTGTTGAATCTTACTATGTAGCATTGCAGTAAAGAGGTTATAAAACAAAAAGATGCAGGTATGTGCAACTAAATGTGTGTTATTCTGATTAAGGGCATTCTACTTGATAAATAAAAAAACTGAGGCAGGAATACGCAGGACAAAAAATATAAACCACAGTACACGTGACTAACATTGTTACGCTCCATACGTTACAATTCAGCCGTATTATACACAAAATTATTTGACACTTTTTTTTTCAATATATACCTAACTTGTAGTCAAAAGTGTCTTCTATTCGGGAATACAAAAAGAATACACAAAACAAATTTAAACACTTTATTTTAATTTCACAAAAGTAGTCGACAAGAATCAATGAATTCGAGTGTTTCGAGCAACGGTAACTTCACGAGACCGTGAAGACGGCAAAAATGATAGAAATAACGTTCTGGAGCTAAAGTAGTGTGCTCCAATATCTTCCAAACGAAATTTGATAGGTCAGAATTCCGAACGCGCACTTTGAATTTTACCGGTAGCGGTAGCTCAATGCATCAACTGATGTGACTGCAGCGCCTCTGACCGGGAGGTCCTAGGTCCCCACTCCCCACGGCGGGAGGGTTTTCGACACAGCTTCTCAGCTAGGTCGAATTCAGTCGCTGTCTGGAGGAGAAATCTAGCGGCCGGCTGCTCTGACTGGTAGTTTTCCGTGGTTTCTCCGATCAACACCAGGCGAATGCCGGAGCAGTCCCCTACCAAACGGGCCACGGACCGCGCGCGATCTGTCCTTCCTCTTCCTTGTCCTATCCTGTCCCCTTAAACACACACACACTTACACTAACATGCACTACACTACCACATATTCCGGGAGACCGGTCGGGAACTTAAAGCTTGTCCCGGCTGGGGCGGTGCCCCACTGGTGGGAGAGTCCTGGTTAGGAGGAAACTCCACTATCCGACGGTAGGCCGGCGCCGGATCTCGCCATCCAGCGGGGGAAGATCACTACCATATCCCGAGAAACAAACATGCACTACACTAACTGGACTAATGACCGAAGCAGTTGACGCGCCAGGAAACAAGAAAAAATCAATGAATCAACTTTGAATTTTGCCATTATGGCCAGGTTTTTGGCCCGGTTCAACCAGTGAGCGCCGTTTGAATGAACGAAGGCGCTACCAGGTCCGCAGGCGGTGGTCGCGACCGAGAAGGCACGCGAGGATTTGCGTGCTCGGGAAACGCAGTAAATCGCGCCCGGGCGGCTGATCTTAAACGAAAATCCGCGCTCTAAAACGTAGAGGCGAACGCGATATCACGGATTGAGAAAATGAACACAACCAGACCGCTTTCACGATTCCTGCACAAGTGTTTTGCTTCATTTTTGTCTAGAAGTGTTGAATATGTAATGGAATACGAGAGTAAATGGGAGAAAATGATCCTGTTTCTGAAGCTACCATCCACACTATGAGGTGACCCAGTTCATCGACCAACGTAACGAAAAGCTTAGGCGGTAAATTTAATTGTAATACGCACGTGAAATTATCACTTTTTCGTATACCATTTATATAAATGAATGTAGTAAAATAAAATAAAATTCTACACGAAGACTGTTACAAACGGGTTCTTAAATAATTCCACGTCCAATCAAATAAAAGGGAAACATTAATCTTGAATTTTTTAATGAGAAAAGATCTAAGTTTCTTTAGTTATCGAGCTCTGAAGTGACATCTTAACTTTCACCTGTCGGTAACACACATCAGGTTCTAAAAAGCAGACAAACAACTTGTTCGAAAATTGAGTCGACTGTGTTTCCCACTCCAGTAATTGATACAATTAAAAAGCAAATCTCTTCAACACTCGTATATAGTGCTAGTAAACAGGTTAATTTATTTTAAAATACTTTAATAAGTTATTATAATTATTATTATTATTATTATTATTATTATTATTATTATTATTATTATTATTATTATTGTTATTATTATTATTATCAAAATAACCATAATTTTAATAATCAGTGCGCCATCACGATTTTTCTATGAAAGTGGTTCATAGGTGTAAATTACAGATATCCATCCGACTTAAAGTTTTCTTATAAAGAATTTTGCACTTAAAAGTAATTTTAGTTGCTTTTTATTTTGTGATATAAATATTTTAATTTTGACTTTTTCTCCCAAAACTATGATGCAGAGTGTGTGAATTGAAATCACCTCAACAATACAATTTCGAGGTAAAGGATAGGTTTTCGACGGAAAATTCAGGCTTAAGTTTCTTTTGAACTGTAACATCGCGAACAATCAGGATTAAGGTTTATTAGCGCTGGCCCAAAGAAATTGTCGATTTGTGCAGAGGGTGCAATGGTGGTATCTTTCTGTCTGCACGGAAGAATGGATGGAAGTATGCGCCACGCACAACTGACAGCTGACATGCTTTTGAGATATAATTTGGTGTACACTATGTCAGGAGTAAGAACCAGGAGTAACTTGTTGCTGCCACCATTAATCAATAAATACTTTCTCGTATATGTACTTCGGAGTAATGTACGTAGTATAAAGAAAGCTATGTAATGCTCAAGCGAAAAGTGCCGTTTTTTGACACAAAAACTAGTGTTGTGGCTTCCTGTTACCGTAGAATAGGATTTTACTTGCTCTTTTATGAAGTAAATAACTTTTTATGATACGTAGCATAGTCTGAATTCTCGTTCTGTGTTTAATGATGAAAAATTATGTTTCTTTTTAAACCATCCGTCCCGCTGTCTGTCCCCCTGTCTGTGAGCATTACTAGCGCCTAAACTATTAGTAGAATTGCTTTGAAAATGATTATTCTCCGATGGATCTGCCCATTATTGGATCCCGGGATTTTAGAGAAAATTCCTTAAATTTTAGGGATACTTCACCTGAAGCCCTTTGGAAAATTTCAAAATTTTCTCAAAAATGGCTCAAAATTTTATTACTTCAACTTCTTCCTATGAAAGACTGAAATACACTTATAAAAAAGTCAAAGAACCGATTTTCACTCTCAAATATGAATTTTCGATAATTACAAAGTTTGACATTTTTTAATCCCTTGGTACAATCACGTTAAAGAAGATAGAGATTTTTTTAAGCAATTTGTTCTCCAGAATTAGTCACGCACTCCACAAATTGCCAAATATCTAATCTACACCATCCCTCCACGGGAGAAAGAAAATAGGGAGGAAGAAGAAGACGGACGAAGAGAATAAAGAGAAGAAAGCCGAAGAACAGGAGGTAGAAGGGGAGGTAAGATGAAGAAAAGAAAGAAGGTGGATAAAAGAATAGAGAAAGGAAAAAAGAAGAGGGGATAAAAGAGGAGGAAACGATGACGGAGAAGTGACGAGAGGAAGAAGAGAAAAGGAAGGAAAAGGTGAGGACGAAGAAGAAGAGAAAGGAGGAGAACGAAAAAAAGGAAAAGAGTGTAAAGATGGTGAAAGAGAAAAAGGAAGAGGGAGAGAAGAGCCTTCTTCCCCGCTGCACACAATCTCAGGACAAGTGAGTCCGTCATCGCGCGCTCACTTTCCTCGCTGGCGACGCGCGCCTCCTCCGACCACCAGGGCCTGCGTCCCTCGCCGCCAAGGCGTCCAGCCTCTGCCCGCCAGAAGAAACCGAAACCGCCGCCGCCGCCGCCGCCACCGCCACCGCCGCCGCCGCCGCCGCCGCCGTCACCGCCGCCACCGCCGCCACCGCTGCCACCGCCACCGCCACCGCCGCCGCCGCCGCCGCCGCCGCCGCCGCCGCCACCACCACCGCCGCCTCCGCCGCCAACGCCGCCACCGCCGCCTCCGCCGCCGCCGCCACCGCCTCCGGAATGGGGGCGTGTGCAGGTGAGCCCGGGCCGAGGACCTGCCCGCGGCGCGGCGGCGGGGAGAGCGCGGCGCGCGCGGCCGGTTTCACCTCCGGGAGGACGGGAGGGCGGGAGGGCGCCGGCGAAGGGCGGAGGCGGAGGGCGCAGTGGGGCACGAGCCGGGAGGGGGCTCCCCGAATGAGGTTATGCTCGTGAGATGAGGGGGAGAAGAAAGCTGCCGGCCACACAGGCACCGCCGAACAGGATTCTTCTTAGAAAGTCGGAGGCGGAGGTGTGGGTCGGGGATGCTACCGCGGGGAGAAGTATCACGGCGTTATGAATGTGCTGCAGCTAGTGAAAATGCGCGCTAATGCGAGTGGCTGGCCTGCGCGGGCGAGGGCGCCGGCGTTGGCCGCCGACGCTCATCGGTCGCCGCCAGCGGCTGTTTGCCTTCGAGTCCCCGACGCGGCCGCGCGCCTGCCTTGGTTGCAGCGCGCTCTTGGCCTTTGTGGCCGACGGCGTTCGTCATTTCAGTTGGGCCACACTCATGGATCCAGGTCGCAACCGAGTCTATAACGTGGCTGCTGAGAGGAAGTGCGTTTTCGAAAAACAAAAGGAACTTACAACCCACTTCTCCATGATTTGTGCTGTTTCCTTAAACTTCTTCACAGGAAAATGAATTATATTCTGGACGGAAGTGATGAAACGCAAAATATGAATAAATTTGCAAAATGATGAATTGCAAAAAAAATTAAAAAAATAAAAATAAAAAATAATAAAAAAAAACAATTCTCGCCGACCTGGATGGCCGAGGGGGCTAAGAGCGAGTACCGACTCAGCGCTTCGGTCCGAAGGGTCGCGGGTTCGAGTCCCGCCTTGGGCATGGCTGTTTGTCCCTTGACTTTGTGTGTGTGTGTGTGTTGTCGCGGAGGGCCTCGCGTTCTGCTGACCCCACATCAGAGGAGCCCGCAAGTGTTTGTCTAGTGTATGGTCGAGTATGCGTCCCTTCGGGACGTAAAGGGCAACCGGCTGTCGGCTGTATAAAAGCCCTAGGAAAAAAAAAACAATTCTCTTCGTTCAAGAAATTCAACTGAGTAACCTACAGGAACGTTTAAATAAAACCTATCCCTTCCGGAATGCTCGACAATACTATGCGGTGATTACAGTGGATCAGATACGTTTTTATTGTGATATAGCAAAATTTTCTTTATTATTCTCCCACGCGTTCTCAAAGATTTGATATGATATAAGAAGATAATCAGAATGAGTGGGTTGTAAATGCGCTGACATAAACTCTCATTACTTTTTAGGGTTTGTTGTACCTCAATTCAGATCGCGTTCAGATAATTCTTCAAGAAAGTATACCCTGTAAGATCAGATTTCACCCTCACATCACGTCGATGAGTATCATTAGGATTAAGCCCTATGTAGGTGTGTTGTTGAGTCTTTGATCATGTCATGTGATGTTTACAGTAAGTTTATATATTATGAAGTATGCGTTTTTAGGTCACCCTAGAGCTTTCTAAAACAAACAAAACATAAGCAAAACAGCTTATTTGTATGTAAAAAATGTAAAATAAATCATGTACTATGCGTATGTAGTGGGTACACAATCAAAACAAAATATTAAATACGGTTTCACTGCTAAAATATTACGAGTCCATTAAAATAGGGTTATGGCTAGAAAATATGTAGAAATCAGTATTCTAGATTAGCATACAATATCACGGAATAATTTTGAATTGATGCTGTCATGAGAAATATATGTCGTGACAGTACAGATGACGACGCCCACTCAACAAGTCAATTTTCAATTATGAGTAAACTTCAGAGAATTTTTTCACGATATTTATCAAAAATGTATGAAAGACGCAAAGGCGATCTCCATATTGGAATTAAAGGTATGACGAATTTATTTTTCAGAACACTATGTGTATGTATGGAGCTCATCGCAATGTAATGAGATTTTATTAACAATAAGCTGTCTGATTCAAATACACTCTAATGGCAAGTATATTACCGGCGTTGGTTCCAAACTTCGTCTCCTAGTCGCGAAAATATATAAAAAAGTTTAAGGTACGAGGGTGAAGCGTTTTGTGTGTTCGAATGAAGTACTTGACATAATGATGTGTTAGAAAGAATGCTTTGCACTATGAAGGTAAATTGCGAAGACCGAAGTCTAGAATCTTGTCGTCTGCTCGAAAGTGCATGGCGAAGCGTCAAACGCATTTTGTCTTGTCAGGTTTGATGGTATCGTGTATAGTACAGACATTTATGGATGACACAACATGAACTCGAAACTACACAGTCTTTCTAGCCTTAGAAACTCCCCATCAGCATTCTGATTCCGGCATTTATTATTCTCCTACCCCAGCCACCACGTGTTCGATAATGTGAACTTCAACCGGTTAAAGCCCGAGATTTACTTCCAAGCTGTTCCTACTTCTGGCTACACCACATAGCATTTACTATTCCTCATCAACTAACGTGATTTACCTACCCTAGCCACCACATGTTTGATGTCAACTTCATCCGGGTAAAACCCGAACCTTGCTTCCGAGCTGTTCTTCTTCTGACTATTTACCCACTTTCATTAACACGAACCTTGACCGGCTAATTAGAGCCAGTCTTATGCACATGCATGTGTCGTATGCATGCTATGAGATGCAAGGCGTCCCAGGTGCACAGCGAGCGGGCGGGCGGCGCGCTGTCTGTCCCACGCGATCGCATGGGGGGGGGGGCATGGGGCGGCGCGGGGCGGCGCGGCGCGCAGTGCAAGTGGCCCGGCGGGCCCCCGCCCACGCGCCCACTCGCCCACCCACACACGACGCCGCGCGGCGAAAGGGACGTCACGCACACGGCGCCCCGGGTGGGCTCTCTCTGCGGCTGACCGGTTGGCTGGTTGGTTCATTAGTGATTCCGGGCGCGTCCACAGATTAGGTCATTAGTCCCGTAAGCGTAGTGCAAGTTTTGTCCTTGGGAGATGGCAGTGATCTTCCTCCGCTGGATGGCGAGATCCGGCACCGACCTACCGTCGACTAAAGGGGTTTCCCCCTAACCAGGAGTCTCCCACCAGCGGGGCACCACCCCGGCAGGGACAAGCTCTGAGCTCCCGACCGGTCTCCCAGAATATGTGGTAATGTAGTGCATGTTAGTGTAAGTGTGTGTGTGTAAAGGGAGAGGATAGGACAAGGAAGAGGAAGGACAGATCGCGCGCGGTCCGTGGCCCGTTTGTTAGGGTACTGCTCCGGCATTCGCCTGGTGTTGATCGGAGAAACCACGGAAAACTCCCAATCAGAGCAGCCGGCCTCTAGAATTCTCTTTCAGACAGCGACTGAATTCGTTCTAGCTGAAAAGCCAGTGTCGAAAATCCTGCCGAACCCAGGACCTCCCGGTCAGAGGCGCTGCAGTGCCATCAGCCGATGCACTGAGCCACCGCTTCCGGTGCGGCTGCCCGGGAGGCAGGGCCGGCGCTGGGCGCGAGGCCCCACAAGACCAGGGGTTCGGTGATGGAATTGATGAAAAAATAGTTAAAAAATTGAAAAAGAAATTAGAACTCGAGTTTCTTACGTTACCATGATTTTATAAGTCGCAGTAAAATAGTCTAATATTTCATAAAATACTACACATGTCGGAAGACCAGTCGAGAGCTTTGAGATTGCCCCGGCTGGGAGAAACACCTTGAAGATGAATTCCCTCGCAAGCCGAAAGGTTTATCGACGCCGGATCTCATCATACAGTATAGGAAGAACACTGTCGTCGCCGAGGATGAAACATTCACTACACTAACGGCACTAATGACCAGAACAGATGATGTGTCCGGAATCATCAATCAATCAATGCACAGTTGATCGCCACGGCAAAATACTTACATCCCATGCACAGGAACTACATGTTGGGGAAGGTGACATTAATGGAAAATGATTTAAATGTTAATCTAAGCTGAATTTGAAATTTGTTAACAAGACACAAGCGTTAGATTAAAAATATGTTATATCACATCTATTCCTTATTTCAATAATTTACCCTGGCAATAAATATAGAATAACTATTTAAAAATTAGACATACTTCTTCTGACATAGGCAACTGAACTGAAAATATTGTAACTAAAAATATTGTAGTGTCTGAAAAAATCTGATAACTGAAAACATTGTATTTATATTAATAACACTGTAATGAAACAAAACATTTAATAACACGTTTAAGTCCAATTGAAAAGACTTTGAGTACCAATTCATACCAAGAACATAAAAAAGTTGCTTTTCTATAACGCAACTCGGGAATTGCAAATATTCCATGACGTGATGTCTTTCTTGGAGTCTTGCTTTCGCATAAAGTCAACTATGCCATAAGAACTTTGTATGAGAGTTTAGTTTGTACGAGTAGTATGAGAATAGGCAGAATTCAAATATTTGTATCTTCCGGTCTAAATCAAAACCACATCATTGTTTTTGTATTTTTACCGAGTACCTGGGTACCTAACGAAACCACAGACATTTCTCACATGCCCAAAGACAAAATAATTTTCTTTAAATTTCTGCAGTTATGGGAAATTAGTAAAATAATATTATGTATATATTGTCGAATAAATACAGTTGATATTATTGAATATAAAATGTACAGCATTAAACAAATAAATGTTCACTAATTTAACAAGACATTGTCAGTCTTCAACACACCAAACAACAGGAAAGTTACTAATAAGAAAAAAGTGATTTAATTATTGAAAAAATTACAAAATCAGGAAATAATTACCATTTAGACAATCCGTATGTATAATAAAATAAAATAATTGAAATAAAATAATGATGGAAATACTCGAACATAAAAGAAATTAAATTCGCCGTATCAAACATTCGCAATTTCTGCCGTTATAAGAATCAATATCATGTTCATTGTAAAAAAAACTCATCATGCGCCATCACCTCATGAAAGCAACAACACTCTTCACATATCCGCAGCGATCCACCAGTAACCCACATAGCCAACCGCCACCTGGTGATAGTGTCCGCCGCCTCGGTCGGAGAGAGTGCCGGAGAAAAGAAGACAAAAGGTAATAAACGGGGGGGGGCGCAGCATCTCGCCAAAGAAGTCCATCACCCGCGGCCACGGCTGAAAGCGAAGCGTAAACACGCGTCGCCGCTGGCGTTGCGAAACCCATTGGCACGCGAGCCCCGTGCGCGTGCCAAGGACGTGCGCGCACGCGCATGGGGCGGACGCGATGTGCGTACACACGCACAGTGGCTCAAAGGAAGGAAAAACCAAAGAAAAATAAAGAACGAAGTAAACCGTTGTGCTTTATTTAAGACATCCAAACGCTTCAATCAAAACGTCCGGGTCCCGGTTTCTGTTAAAAAATATATATCGGTTTAGGTTTTTGGTAATGTTTCGATTTCGGTTTTCCAAAACATTCAAACTGTTATTCTATACCTAAAATATAAAAATCAATGTTTGTTTGTTCGTATTTTATTTGTTGCGGTACCGTTTATCCGATTGCAATAAAACTTTGTCAACTTATTTCTTGCACTTGCGCGAAGAATGTAAGCATAGAACAATGGGAATGTGCGTTGATGATTTTATGAGTTTACGCTGTCTCGAGCGCCCCTGAACAGAAGCTCTACGCAACCCGCCGCACCCTCAAGTATTACACGCGTCTTCGCTGCATATTCTGCCCCTGCGATTGTGAAATTTCGG
Organism: Teleogryllus occipitalis; assembly: GCA_011170035.1. Taxonomy (NCBI): domain Eukaryota; kingdom Metazoa; phylum Arthropoda; class Insecta; order Orthoptera; family Gryllidae; genus Teleogryllus; species Teleogryllus occipitalis. The sequence continues at coordinate 13,989 of BLKR01001905.1, read as the reverse complement.
CCGGATTTATTACGTGAACGTTATCGCCGACAAGCAAATCAAATTTCTCCAACACAGTGTTACAGCGAATACATGCTGTGATATATGCTGCCAAACTTGAAGGAGGTCGTTTTAACAATAAGATACTTGACAACCATGCCCAAACCAGAACATAGAACAAATCCATACATGCAGGAAAGTCTTTCATCTATTTAAAGTTTGTCAGGGCGCAGCGTAAAACGTGATTAACAATCACTTGACCAGTAGCGTGTGAAGTGTAATACATTACAACAGCGAAGCATGGCAGCATTGCCGGGTCCACGCCGGGGCTTGAAAAGCATCCTCTTGCTCCTCAAATCTATCATAGGCCTATCCTGACTCTGTGTCTTTACATATTTGACCATGGAATCCCTTGGCCATAACTCAATGCTTGTACCATTGCTCATGTGAAAGGGTTCAATTCTTCAATTACACACATCTCCCACTCAGTTGCCTTTCAGACCAGAGACTACGGAAGGATTAGAGTATAGACGTACCACATGAGGGGCTTGAATCTATGCCACGAACACTATTGACCACACTCGTGGCTTACGCAGGTTTTGAACCCACAGTTTGAGAAGTCTCTTGGGACCACTTGCCCAAGTCACCGCCTCAAGAGGCCGAATCACTTGATCTCACTATTAGTAAACGTCTCACTATTAGTAAACTATTAGTAAACGTCCCCATCTCGATCAGGTTTTTGTCCAGTTTCCCTGATCCATTGCGCAAATGCTGAGATGGCCCCTTGATTTGCTTCTGGACGTAAATGTAGCTTCACTATGCGCACGTTTTGTTGAACGTTCCTTTGCTTGTAGTGGTAGTAGAGCTTAGGGTGAGTTTCTATTTTGTTAAAATACAGAAAAATCAAGTCTTTTCGTTTCTTTACCGTTAAAAATAACTTTTCTATAATTTGGCAACGAAAAATCTAGTTTTTGAAATGTTAATCTCCGTTTTTTAAATTGTTATTATTATTATTATTATTATTATTATATTATTTATTATTATTATTATTGCGTTACTATTATTTATTATTTATTATTATTATTATTATTATTATTATTATTTATTAATAACTTTCAATATTAATAGTTAAATTGTTGGGAAGGGATTCTGAAACTCAAGAAAGCGTGCGCAGATGATTCTCCTCCATACGTCACATACAGTAATTGACTGTTTTTGACTAAATAAATAAATTTAAAAAAACGTGGTACGGTTATGCAATAAAATGATGTGATAAAACTAGAGTACGTATCAGTAATACGATGGTTAGTAAGTTTTACTTAATTCAATGGTATAGTTTACTTTAATGGAATATGTATACAGAATGGAATATGTATACAGAGAAAATTGAAGTTAATCAAAAACATGTACAATTTTTTCACATTTTCACAAAATTTCGATCCCCGATAACTAGAATGGAAATATGGTTTTAAGAATATCATTGAAAAGTACATGCTGGTTCTAAAGGAATAATTTCATACGAAAATTTGCTGCCGTTTTTCGAGAAAATATCGTTTGAGCGTTTCTGAATATTCGTAATTTTGAGTACATTTTTACATAGAACTTTTGATTTTTCGAGAAACATCATAAGAAAGTATTTGAATCCCTTCTACTCACAAATGCAATAATGTATAAAAATCGTATGTAATGTAAATTTTAACATGAGAGATACTTATAAAAGTTACATACGTAAGTTTTAAAAAACCAAAAGAATACGTTAAAATGGTGTTTATATCAAACATTCAGTGCAATCAGCACTATCCGTAAGAAATCGTTAACAAAAGGTATAAGGTGTTCTTTCGTTTGCAATTCGTTTGCAAACCAATATATAATTTCAACCGGAACGTGAGAATCTCTAGAAAAAAACATAGTCTGAGAGGCCTACCTGTGGCCTGGCATGTGAACATCATCATTTGGCGGTAAGGGTTAACAAAAAACTTATTTATTTATCACTATTTACTATTTATTAGCTGTTTACCTCGCAATAACGGAGCTTCATAAGCGACAAATAAGAATTTGCAGAATATATGATTCGTTCAGTGTATGTAGAACACAGTATGAGATAACAGCTATTTTTCTTCCTTTCTCCATCTGTTTCCTTATATTTTTCTGCATCTCTGTTTCTTACCAATTATTTTGACATGACAGTTGTAGGGGTCACTGCAACACGAAAACGTGAGACGCGTACGCGTCAAGCGGGTTGCCTAATGAAATCAGGGGAAATGCGCAGACACCAAGACTCCTCTGAGAGTAGGGCTTCTCAAGTGTATCGACACTTGGGGGCCGATGAAATTTTGAAGGAGGGGCATGAATATTAATGGGTCGATTAGGAGACAATATCATAATATAAACCGGCGGCTAATTGGTATAATCAAGATCCCATTGCTTACAAATAAATATTAATGAAGCTGATAATTGTGTTCTGATTGTTTTCTACAAAACATCTAGCAATATATTAAAAATCCACTCATTTTCTTAAATTATTATTAATATTATTATTATTATTATTATTATTATTATTATTATTATTATTATTATTATTATTATATAAATTAAAGCTCTACATTCTGTAATCCTTGAACAACAATGAAGATTAGAAATTCGGCTACTCAAAGGTGGATGCGTCTCTATGATTGAAAATCGATTAATTTATGAAAATATTGCAATAGAAAATGTTCACTTTCAATCATTTACGTTCATTTCTTTCATACGCATGTGTTGTCTTTTTAGAAAAAAATTTAAGGGATGGATGATGCAAACATTTTTTTCAAATGAGGTCGATGCAAGAAAAAAGTCGAAAATCTTAAACTTAAGAGTGATTACTTAGTGACCAGGGTGCCTCAATTTTTTTAAAGTGGCAAACGGTATTGATTAAAGATCTAAAACTGAGGAATAAACTTCATTGAGAAAGAAATATCTGGTTTTAATGTTGGAGATGTAAAACAGGTCCAAAAAGTCTTTGAATTTTTAAAAATTGCAGAGGTTTTAATGAAAATCGCAACTATATCATATTTATACACGCACTGTTCTCTATTCGAGTAAAAATTTAATAGAAAAAATTGCAGACTCTTTTAGAAAATTTTGAAAATATCACAGTGGTTTCACATAAAGTACCCCTTTTGATTTAATGATCTTCGGATCGGCACTGTTGGCCGGCTGCTCTGATCGGTAGTTTTCTGTGGTTTCTCTGATCAATCCCAAGCGAATACCGGAGTAGTACTCTAACAAAAGGACCGCGCGCGATCTTTCCTTCCTCTTCCTTGTCCTATCCTCTCCACTTACACTAACATGCACTACACTACCTCATATTCCGGGAGATCAATCCGGAACGTAGACCTTGTCCTGGCTGGAGTGGTGCCCCGGTGGTGGGAGAGTCCTGGTTAGAGGGAAGCCCCACTAGCCGACGGTAGGTCGTCGCCGGATCTCGCCATCCAGCGGGGGAAGATCACCGCCATCTCCCGAATGAAAAACATGCACTACCCTTACGAGACTAATGCACAAAGCAGTTGACGCGCTCGGAAACAAGAAAAAATCAATCAATCAATGAAGCTATAGTGAATGAGTGTGCGGTGCCGCGTGCGGGCGCCGCGTCGGCCGAAACCCTTGGCGCGCGGCGCAACTTTGCTCTTCCCAGCGAATCCAGGGCACCGGCGGGGGCGGCGGTCGCGTGCGCTGGCGGGATCGCCCCTCGGGCAACGCGTGCGCGTGTGCTCGTACGCGCCAGCTCCGGTTTCGGCACGCACACCTCCGCGCCGCGCAGGGCGACCGGCGGCACTCTGCACGAGGAAAGTCCTCTGACTTTCTCCAATTCGCGTATTGGAGAAAGTGAAAAAGAGGTTTCCGAAATGACCCAGCCTTGGGTGACACCTGTCGTGGGCGGGTGAACGACCTCTTTAGCCCAGGGGTCAATGGCAGCGCGACGCGACGCCACGTTGCCCTGCCATGCTGTAGGAATGTCCTTCAGTTGGTGAGTGGCAGAAAGCAAGTGACAAAAATCTTTCATAACCCCATTCACGCGAATTCCAAGGGTCCAAAATAATTGGAGTTTGTGTTGTAAAAAATTCGTGAAATCCCATTATTATAAATTATTAAATAACTGTAATCTCTTGCCGGGGCCCAAGTATTGTTCGTCTTACGGCGAAGTTCCTGTTAAACGAGTTCGTGCTAACTTGGGTTTTACTGTTTTTATTTGTGATCTAGAAGGAGCATGAAATGGGTGATTGATTTCTTCGAACATCAGAATTATTGAAAATTTGAAATCAATATTTTTCAACACGAATATTTATTCTTTACAGAAAAATCTTACATTATTTTCTTAATTCTGTGTAATAATACACATTAAAGACCCGGTATCCAACATATTTTCTGGGATTTGGCCATGATCAACAATAAACAACAAATAAACTTACAAAAATAAAAAAATATCATACCCCATATACTATATTTTGAAAGGTTGAAAGATGTTATTAGAAAAAACTGTAGTCATTGGGCATTGCCCGGGTATTTATTCATCACAGTAATTTATCAGGCAGGAAAATAAATGAGTTTTATCAATACTGTTAAGTGGAAGTGATTTTACTCCAAATGACCGTTCTCGCTCCGCTCCGCCCCGCTAGCTCCCAGCGCCCCGCTCCGCCCGCTCCCGCGCCGCTCTCGCCCGCCGCCTGCACACTGCATTCCTTGGCAGCAGCATTGCGCAAACCCCACATTCAATTAAAAGCAAAGATGTGTTTTGTATAAAATAGTTATTTGTAATACGAGTGGTGAAAGGCGAATGCCGGAGCAGTACCCTAACAAACGGGCCACGGACCGCGCGCGATCTTTCCTTCCACTTCCTTGTCCTATCCTCTCCCCTCACACACACACACACACACACACACTAACATTCACTACACTACCACATATTCCGCGAGACCGATTGGGAGCTTAGAGCTTGTCCCGGCTGGGGCGGTGCCCCGCTGGTGGGAGAGTCCTGGTTAGGGGGAAACCCCACTAGCCGACGGTAGATCGGTGCGGAATCTCGCCATCCAGCGGGGGAAGATCACCGCCATCTCTCAAGCGAAAAAATGCACTACACTTACGGGACTCATGATATTAGCTGTTGACGCGCCCAGAATCACTAATCAACCAACTAACCAACCAGTGGTGGAAGTGAAGAGACCGTTAGGACGTCTGGTGTAACCCTACGAACAAAACAAAATCACTTGTACCGCGTGTGCATGTACTATTATTTAGACACCCTCACTGACTTTAATTTTATGTTAATTTAAGCAAACAAATCACTGTTACGTTAGGGTCAGTAGTCGTTGACGCGTTCAGACAAAAGTATTTGGTTTTCTGATTTTCCGACAGTTTTATCTGAACATTTGGGCATTGTCGCCCTTTTTGCTCTTAGAGCTCAGAATTGAACTTTTAGCACGCCTTGCCTCGCCTAAAAGGAATTGCATTTACTAGAGGCTGTCTAAAAACACATTTTTGTCCCTGCAGAGGATGAATTTTTAATATTCTTTCATGGTGGTTACATACATCGTAATATGAATCTACGAGTATATTCTAAATGTTACGATTATAACTTGAGTAGATGTGTTTTTGGGTGGATTTTATCAGGGTGATTCAGTTTATTCTCTTACAATGGAATAAGGGGAAGAAGAAGAAGAACAAGAACAACAACAACAACAACAACAACAACAAGAAAGACGTAATTACGTATCTGACTTTAGACCTGCATCACAATCTTTTTAGTTAAGTTAATAGAATGAACTTAAAGTGATATTCCATTATTATTCAGAAGCTATAGCTCTTAAACAGGGTTTCTAAAACCTACCGAAAATATAATGAACAATAAAAACGAACTTTGTGACTTTCATAGCTCTATCGTCTGAGAAATGTACATGTTGTTAAGTAAAAGTTACCTGAGGGAAAAATCAGGGCTTCCTCTAAACCCACACGCACGATTCAAAAGTAATTACAGCACTACGCCACTCGCGTCATTATAAAACTCGGCGATGTGAATCGCGGTTACTGGCGCGCGAGGACCGGTTGGCTGGTTACGATCAACTTGTAATCCGAGGATGAGCTACGACAATCAAAAGGGATTCGCCAAGCAAGAGGAATGACAGTAACAAGCAACTGAATGAATTCTATACATCTCTGATTCAGATTTCAGTCATTACTACTTGAGAAATTTTTCTGATCCCTTCGATCAATAGAAAAGTTAATAGTTGTAAGAACTTAATAAAAATGAAAAGGTGACCTTTGGATTCAAATCCCTAGTTACTAAAGTCCCGAAAAGTTATTATTTATAATTGTCATGATAGAATAAGAAGTTTCAATGCAACTGATTTTCCATTAATCTTGATTGATGTTACAGAAACAAAGCTTCAGTTTAACATTCTTTTTTTCATGCGAGACAATCTAGTTCATTCACTTACTTAACGTCAAAAACAATTATATATATATATATATATATATATATATATATATATATATATATATATATATATATACCAATTACTCATTAGACGGATTAAAATAGTTTTTTAAATGGGTCATTACATTTTGTGTGAGTAGTGTTTTAATTGACCACTTCTTGGGGTATAGTTTATTCTGAATCAGTGACTTAAGACCCTGCAGGCCAAACGAAATATCACTCCTACACTCTCATTCTGTTTTAAACAAATTACTCAATTGAATGGAATAAGCATTGTTTTTAAAATTTTCTTGTACGTGTTCTTTTTCTTATTTATCTCAGTTGTTCCATCATGAAACACTCGTAGGATCTCGAGAATCTGGGAGCATGTCAGCTGCATCTCAGACCTCTGAGGTTTCTCGAACTAATTGTAATAATTCTGAGCGCGACAACTGCTGACCTACAAGAACTTTCTGAAACGCAAGATCCGGCGCCGACATTCACGTCGGCTTGCGTTCTCTCTCTCCAGGCATCCCCCCCACTCCCCCGCTCCAGCCGTGACAATTTCTAAACTCCCGACTGGTCTATCGACGAGCCGTAGCGCAGTGCGTGGAAGTAAAAGTGAATGTGTATAATTGTAGAGGAGGGAAAAGGATGTGAAAGGAAAGATCACGCCTGATCCGTGACCCGTTTGTAAGGGTACTGCCCCAGCATTCGCCTTGTATGAATCAGACAAAACAACGAACAACTACCAGACGCTAGAATTCTTCTTCAGGTAAGGGCTGGTAGAGGTGGCTCAGGGCATTAACTGATGCCATTGCAGAGCTTCTGACCCCGAGGTCCTAGGTTTGCGTCCCATCGAAAATTCGCCATCGTCGAGACTTGAACCCTAGAATTTTCTGGTCAAACATGCCTTAGAAGCGACGTTGCCTCTTAAGCTATCCGCGGCCTTCAATTCTTTTTTTTTTTCGATTAATGGAAGATGAACCATATGAGGATGAGGTATAAGGTCCTCACATGCCTCCAAGAATGGGAATGAAGATAAGGAAGAACCGTGCGCAGATCTTGATCCATTGTTTACGGAAAAGCAACGGCATTCACCCCCCTCCGGAGGAAACCATATCAATATACAAATCCATAATAAGGCCCACAATTACTTATACCTTTGAATGCCATATGACTTTATGAATGACTTATGCCACATTCACATATGTCATATGGATTAATGTCAACGAAACAAATTTCGCAAATGCCAAATAACCCAAAAATAATTCCTGAGTTTGTTAACTAATGCCTCATGATTCATTTCTAATAATCAGCTTCATAATAAATTGAACATTATATCAGTTGATCACCATATCACATACCTTGTTACAAACGTCTGGCAAAACATACATGAAATCCCAGCACTCACTGTGTTCAGACTCACAAAAAATCCAGTCCATAAAATCAGAATCCAAAAGAAATACCCTTTCCATATACTATTCCAAAACAAATTCGCAAACATAGAACCAGACTAGAAGATCCATGGTGGGACACCTCCCTAATATATGGTAGGTAAGTCTAGAATAAGCTCATGATTAAATAATAAAAATTACATATGTGAAGTTAAAATAACTTCAATGTCTCTCTAACGTTCAGAAAAAATAAAATTACAAAATCTCTTCCGGGCAGAATTTAGTATCGACCTATTCACTTGAGTCGAAAGGAGGCGCACCGTCGAAACTCAAACCTCGATCTTCGAACCTTCAGTTTAATCCAAAATTTTCAATTACAGACGGCGTATTTGGTAATGTTCATTCTCTAGCAATGTTTACTAACAGTACAAAGAAGAACGTTATCCGACACTCTGAAAACAAAATGTGTTGAAATCCGCAATTGTATTTATTTCCAAATATATTGGATCGAAGGACTGCTACAAACATAATTTTGTTAATTGTATTTTATAACTTAAATGTGCAAACCTATTAGTAAAGGCTATAATCAATATGAAGCAGAATTAGTATATTTCTGTTTTTTGAAAGGGTTGCTTATATTTTAACTTGTTCCATCTTAGTATTCTAACACAAGAAGTCAGAAATTTCCTAAGGTGATTTTTTTAATAGTAAACCACTCCAATTCTCTATAAAATAAGGTAATATTGAGCATTTACCAAATTTTGATTCAGCATCCTAATTCATGGATAATCTAAAAGATCGGTAGGTATTCTGATTATCCGATTATCTTTATCTGAATTACCACATATATTAGGTGAAAGTGATGAAAGAGTGACGAAAGTAATAATACGCACAGAATATATTGAACTAAAGAAATAACGCTAATAAAAAGGAACGTTTAGTCATTGCACGAGTTCAAAAATTCAAAATTTGAAAACGCTAAAAATAAAAAGTATATTAAATGTGTTTTGTTAATTTTCTGGTAATTACTCTACGTTTGTGATAATGTTAAATAAAACAGCATGAACTACATTATTTTTCCTGAAGAATTGTAATAGTAATAAATGTAATAATTCCAATCTTAATCCCTGAAGTAGTTACAACTGTAGTGCATTATTTTTGCTTGGGAGGTGGTGATGATCTTGCCCCGCTAGACGGCGAGATCCGGCGCTGACCTAACGTCGGCCAGCGGGTTTTCCCCAACCACGTATCTCCCCAGCCAGAACAAGCTCCCGAGCGATCTCCCGGCATGTGCGCTAGAGTAGAGCATGTGAGTGTAAGTGTGTGCGTGTGTAAGAAGTGAGGGTAGAACGAGGAAGAGGAAGGAAATATCGCGCGCGTTCCGTGACCCGTTCGGTAGAGTACTACTCCGGCAGTCGCCAAGTTGATTGAGATTGATTGGAGAAACCGCGGAAAATTACCAATCACAAAAGCCGGCCGCTAGAATTCTCCTCCACACAGCGACAGAACTCGACTTAGCTACATGGCTAGTGTCGAAAATCCTGCCTCCGTCGGGACTTGAACCCCAGAACCTCCGGGTCACAGGCTCTGCAGTTGATGTCTCTCCTGGTTATTCAAGTTTAATGTGGTTAATAGTAAAACCATTGACAGACACCATCTAATTGGTGTTACATTAATTATACCTATATAATAGATCAATAACAAAAATAAAGATCTTTTGAGCGAAATCATTGAGTATTGTTCTTTCACCTCTTAGAAAAGTAAAAAATGATGATTTATTATTCATTGTAAAGCTTAGTTGTCTTACTCCATAGTCTCTTATTGGTCCAATCAGAACACTTATTTCGCCAATGAGAGACTATGATATGACAGTATGCGTTTGGTTTATTTATTTAATACCATTTTTAAAGTTTGCATATAATAGAGTATTTATACCAAGCAATTACAAACTTTAATATGACAATTGTTACTAAACTTAAATTTGTTGTTATAATTCTGATATAAATGAAAATTGGTATAATTCTGAAGAGTAAGCAAGTCATCTGAATAATAATTAATTTCATTAACTATACTTTCAATACAGAAATAATAGAAGTTGTATGTATGTTATTCCAATCGGTTTCAATTTTCCAGAAAAAGTGTTTGACAACATCCATTTTTTGTGAACATTATTTTACTATCATACGACATTTTTATACTTGACATTTTAAATATTTTTCCGAATGAAAATTATTTTAAAAAAAACAAACAAGTTTTCATATGTATTGAAAATCACGCCACATAATGTAGCTTGATCACGTCATAAAATGTTAGAAAAATTTAATACAAGATTATAATGTGTTTATGAGAAATATCAAGTCGCTTAACAGACCGAGTATTGCATGCAATTATCATGAACATCTACTCATGAAATCTTTTAAGTTTGGTTAACAGGCGCATACACACGCATGGAGAGATACGATCTAAGAAAAGAACGATCTTCGAGTTTACTCAAGAAACGCAACATACGCGTAGCTACATATGAAAAAAGGGTTTCTAACAGATGCTTAGCAGCACCGGGAGCAATGGCTCAGTGCATCAACTGATGTCACTGCAGCGCCTCTGACTGGGAGGTCCTAGTTTCCCACTCCCCACGGCGGCAGGATTTTCGGCACTAGCTTTTCAGCTAGGTCGAATTCAGTCGCTGTCTGGAGGAGGATTCCAGCGGCCGGCTGCTCTGCTCGGTAGTTTTCCGTGGTTTCTCCGATCAACACCAGGCGAATGCCGGAGCAGTACCCAAACAAACGGGCCACAGACCGCGAGCTTAGAGCTTGTCCCGGCTGGGGCGGTGCCCCGCTGGTGGGAGAGTCCTGGTTAGGGGGAAACCCCACTAGCCGACGGTAGGTCGGCGCCGGATCTCGCCATTCAGCGGAGGAAGATCACCGCCATCTCCCAAGGAAAACAAACTTGAACTACACTTACGGGAATAATTACCAAATCCGTTGACACGCTCGGAAACACGAAAAAATCAATCAATCTTAGATGCAAACGTACTACATCATATTATTACCATTACGAAAACGCTTAATTGTTAATAATTTCATTATTCTCTGAGATTCCACGTATGAAGCAATATTTCCAGCATTCAATGTTAGGAAAGAAAAAGATCTACATATATCAAAATTCCTGAACATATTAAATCTCTGACTTAATGAGTTCGGAACTTCCAATGTTACACAGAAATGCCTACGGTTCTTTGTACCACGTCTTTGGTGATAATTGCGCGAAGCCACAGATATAGTTGAAGCATATTTTCGGAATTACACGTGCCGCTTAAGAATTGCAGAGTTGGTGTGAGAATGAATCTTTGCCGTTAGAGGGTGAAATCCGGAAAACTTTTGTTTATTTTATTTAGGATTAATTCACCAAGTTCAGTTACATGAAACTCTTCATTTGTATAGTTGGGCTTAAAACTAACTTATTATAAACTACATCTAATCTAACTTCAATTGACGAGGGGTCTCACAGAGCACTTCTATTCATTCATATCGGAAAGTATCTGCACAAAAGAATGAATGGGATATCTGTTTTTTTATTCGACTTTGGTTTTATAAGTCTATTTCAATGTGTCCATCTTGATTAGGAAGTGTAGGTTTGGATAGAAACGAGCTGTGCGATGGGTTGTGGGCAGCAGGGGCTGCGCGCCGCCGGAGTCAAGCGCAAGGCCGCCGCGCGGGGCCGCGCGGGGCGGGGGACGGACCCGGCGTACGGCACTGGCCGGAGAACGCAGCGGCGGCGCACCTGCGTCCAGCTGCCCCCGCGCCCTCTTCACCCGCCATTACCATAGCTCGCCTACCCCGCGCGTCTTTTCTCTTATGTGGAATACGAGCCCGGCGCGCGTGCGGCGGCGCAGGCGGCGGAGGGGGAGGGGAGGGGGAGGCGGCGGGTGGGGGAGGGGAGAGCGCGACTGCGGGCGCGCGCGCGCCCCGCCGCCGCCGCCGCCACCGCCTCCGCCGCCTCCGGAGAGCGGTTTATATAAAGAGCAGTCCCCGCTGGGCCAGACAGAACAGTAGTTGCGAGCCCGCTACAACCAGCCGCTCCCGCCATGGCCGCCCGCACTTGGAGTCTGTTGTCGCTGCTGGCCGTGGGCCTGGCCGTGTCCACGGCGCTGCCCGCCGCCGCCGTGCCGGGCGCCGCGCCCGCCGCCCCCGCCCCCGCCGCCCCGGGCGAGCACCGCGAGGCGCGCGGCCTCGCCCACAGCCGCAACAGCATCCAGGGCGGCGACGACCTCATGGACGCCATCTACAACGAGTGCCTGCGCAAGAACTCCGTCTCCTGCGTCAAGTACAAGCTCTTCTCGTTCGTGGACAAGGTCCTCAGCAGCAAGGACTCGTTCAGCCTGACGGAGGGCGTGACGGTGGTGAAGACGGCCGGCGCCGCCGACGCCAAGGTGGGCGGGGCGCCGCGCGGGCTGGGCGAGGACGACAGCGTGGAGGGCGCGCTGGCCAGCCGCCTCGAGCAGTTCCTGCAGACGCACACGCTCAAGATCGACCTGAGCGGCAAGGACGTGCTCAGCTCCGTCACGTCGATGGGACGCGCGCTCGGGGACGTGGCCGACGGCCTGGGGCTCGGCGAGGACGACGACGACGCGGCCGGCGCCGGCGCCGTCGGCGAGGAGGGCAGGGGCAAGAAGAGTAAGTTCCCTTCGATCTTCACTTATTGGCACTCAAAAATAGTCTATAGTACTAATAAAGTTAAAACGCTCTGTAAAGTAAATGTTCCGTTCAGTAACAAAGTAACAAAAAAAGCAATTGTTTCGTTTTCTTCGCGGTCAAAATTTCAGTCCCAACTCTAAGATTTCTAAGTCCAAGTCTTCAAGCTTTTTATCACGCAAATTAATCTTTGTTCGTTCAGTCTTATTGTCATTTGGAATGAAACTTATTCAAAATATATCAAATGTAAAAAAATCGATTAAAACTGTCGCGAGAAAAACCCGATTTTTTTACATTGCTTTAAAAAACTAATATATTAAGTATGTAATACTAATGTTACTATAAAAACTGAAGTAATGTGCTAACTTGCGAAATTACGGAAGTTCACACATTTTCGTCGCGCCAACAGTTTAAGTACTCTACCAACTTTGTGCACGTAAATTTTCTTTATCATTTCCCATGTTTGAATTTCTCACGTTCACATAAATGTCATGACTGTGTTACAAAAAGTCCTCTTCTCGTAAAAGCCTATCCTGCTAACTCTCTGCAGATAACTGATTCTAATGTTTACTAAGTAGAGCCGGTTCTGTATTTGCATGTTATACAGCCTTCCTCTCTCGTTTATTACTATGTTACCTTGGTATAGAACGCTCGCAATGTACTTTCCTCACAACCTGTTCAATTCGCACTTGATTACTAAGCGTCCTCGTATATTCAAATTGCAATAGAAAAATCTAAGATGCACACGTTTCACCAGTTGAAATAAATTAGATTCATTTTTCCACTATGACGACTCCGATTGAACCTCGATTTCTAGTAGGTCATCAGGAATTTAGGTTGAACTGGGATCGGTCCACGACCCACATTTCGCTCCATTAGCACGTGCCTCCGCTGGCCGCGTGGGGCGAGGTTTACGCCTGTCGTGACTGCCCAATGCAGTATGCCGCCTCCCACTCATTATAATAAACGATGGGCTATTCCAGTTTCGGGCGGAAGAAATGAATCATAGTTTTAATGATATATAATGGGATTCCACCACGGAATCATAGTTTTATATGGATTTCCTGTGACATACTGATGCACGGATAACGAGACGATCGTTGCTGGGAGGTTTAATAATCATAAGAATCCATGACAAAACATATACATCACTTAACATAAACACTATATCGAAAGAAAATGAAAACACCTCTGCGGCTTGGGTCGGCTGGGAGAATGAATGACGTAGCGGTCAGTAAATTATAGTAACCGCAATACTTCCTACTTGAGCGTAAAGACAGTTTTGCAGAGAATGCTTACGTTACATTCAAAGCAAGATATACAAAAAATGTTTGAAGAAACGTCTCACCCTTTTTCTGGTTCTCGAAATCCCAATTCACAAATTAATGGGAATAAAACCACATTTTACGAGCAGCCGAACACCTGTTTGAAACATGGCAGCGGCTGGTAGCGTCAGGTGCGTGGCTTCGGAATG